>JAQZBX010078850.1:0-14059 GCA_029593785.1 Cabassous unicinctus
TACAGCAGGCAAATCATAGAGAGATTGAGAGTTGATGAATTTTTTTGTTTCTTTGTTTTTTTCTTTATCATTATTATTATTAAAATAATGAAAATGCTCTAATAATGATTGAAGTATGAATACACAACTATGTGATTATACCAAATACAACAGACTGTACACTTGGGATGGACTGTATGTTTTATTAATATGTATCAATGAAATTGATTTGTTAAAAAAAAAATACTGATCCACTGTTACTTTTGTCTAAGTAATGACAAAATTTTTTATTTCGTCTTCAATTCAAGAGCTGTTTTAAAATGTTTTAAAATGTCTGTGTGTCTAGATTTCTATTAACCACATGCTTATTGCTGTTTTTTGTTTTTTTGTGTTGGAGTAATGGGATCTATCCTACATGATTTCTATTAAAATATATGGCCACTTTAAAAAATGCTGTATAATTGTTAGAAAAGACTGAGTATTCTCTGTTGTTATAAAGTTATATATATATATTTATTAAAGTAAGCTAGATAACTGTTATTCAAATAACTTATTTACTTACTTATTTTGCCTACTTGATGTATTGATTTTTTAAAAATTTATTGAAATATATCAGTCATACATAAACATACATAAACAATAAGTATATAGTAATAGCTGTGAACTTACGAAACAAACATACATAACCTCATACAGGCTCTTATACCTCACCCTACCACCAGTACCTTGCATTGTCGTGAAACATTTTTAACTAATGATTAAAGAGTATCCTCAAAATATTACTAATATCAACGAATCTTATATTTGGTGTATTTTTCCCCTAAACCAGCCTATTATTATTACTATATCATTTATACATGAACATACAAAGACAATAAATATATAGTAAAAGTTGTGAACTTACAAAGCAAACGTGCATAACATCATACAGGGATCACATACATCAACCCACCATCAACACCTTGCATTCTTGTGAGACGTGTTACAAATTATGAAAGACTATTGTCAAAATCTTACTATTAACTATAGTCCTTACCTTACATTTGGTGTATTTATCCCCCAACCCACCCTATTACTATTTTTTAAATATATTTTTATGACAGAAGTTGTAAACTTACAAAACAATCATGCACATGTGCACAATTCCCATACAACACCCCTCTATCAACACATCACACCATAGTACAACATTTGTTACAGATTATGAGATAATATCATCAGACTATTACCAGGTCAATAGTGTAGATTTGGCACACTTTTTCCATACTCTCCCATTATCAACACAGTATATCTTTGGCTTAGATGCATGAATATTACATTACTACTGTTAACCAGTCCACAGGTCACTCCAGTTGTATTTTTCCCATGCGTCTTCACATTCCCATCACCCTGCAATAGTGATGTGATGTACATCTGCTCTAATTTACAAAGGATACTCTTACATCCGTACCATCAACCACAATTCTCATCCACCTCTGGGTTTATTGTATTAATCAGTCCTGAGATCATGCTCTAGCTTTCTTTCAACTGACATTTACATCCTTAGACTACCCTTTCCAGCCACATTCCCATTTATAAACCAGTTGTTATGCACTATAGTGTGTTAGTATCAACTCTATACATTTCCAGACTTTTACAAAAAAGTTAATAAAAACTTCTACACACATTAAGCATCAGTAATCCATTTCAGCCCTCCTCTTATCTCCTTTAAGAATCCACCACCTACCACCAGGTCGTGAAAATATTTTCCTACATTTTCTTCTAGAAACTTTATGGTTCTTGCTTTTATTTTTAGTTTTTTAAATCCATTTTGAGTTAATTTTTGTATAAGGTGTGAGATAGGGGTCCTCCTTCCTTCTTTTGCTATGGATATGCAGTTTTCTCAGCACCACTTGTTGAATGGACTGTTCTGCCCGAGCTGGGTTTTGACAGGCTAGTCACAAATCACTTGACCATAGATGTGAGGGTCTGTTTCTGAACCATCAATTTGGTTCCATTGGTCTATGTGTCTATCTATATGCCAGTACCATGCTGTTTTTTACTACTGTAGCTAGGTAATAAGACTTAAAGTCCGGAAGTAAGAGCCCTCCAACTTCACTTTTCCTTTTTAAGATGTTTCTGGCTATTCAGGACCCCTTACCCTTCCAAATAAATTTGATAATTGTGTTTTCCATTTATTTAAAAAATGCTGGTGGAATTTTTATCGGGATTGCATTGAGTCTGTACAGCAATTTGAGAAGAACTGACAACTTAATGATATTTAGTCTTCCAATCTGTGAGCATGGAATGTTCTTTCAATTATTTAGGTCCTTTTTGACTTCTTTTAACAATGAGTTGTAGTTTTCTGAATACAAATGCTTTACATCGTTGGTTAAGTTTATTCCAAAATATCTGGGTTTTATCTGTCATATATTATTTTCATTATTCTTTTGACACTTTTAGTTACTTTTACTGATACAATTTTCATTTCTAGACTCTCTTCCAGGCCTCTCTCTCCTGTCTTTTCTTTTCAGACTGCAGCACACCCTTTAGTATTTCCTGCAAAGCAGATCTCTTGGTTACAAACTCTCTCAATTTTTGCTTATCTGTGAATATTCTAAACTCACCCTCATTTTTGAAAGACAATCTTGCTGGATATAAGATTCTTGGCTGGAAGTTTTTCTCTTGCAGTATCTTAAATATATCATACCACTGTCTTCTTGCTTCCATGGTTTCTGATGAGAAATCAGCACTTAATCTTATTGGGTATCCCTTATATGTTATGCATTTTCTCTTGCTGCTCTCAGAAGTCTCTCTCTGTCTTTGGCATTTGACATTCTGATTAGTATGTGTCTTGGAGTTGGTCTATTTGGATTTATTCGGATGGGCATATGTTGTGCATCTTGGACATGGATATCTATGTACTTCAAAAGGGTTGGGAAATTTTCTACCATTATTTCATCAAATATTCCTTCTGCTCCTTTTCCCTTCTCTTCTCCTTCTGGGACACCCATGGCACGTATGTTTGCATGTTTCTTGCTGTCGTTTAGTTCCCTGAGAACTTGTTCAATTTTTTCCATTCTTTTCTTCATCTGTTCTTTTGCATGTCTGCTTTCAGAGGCCATTTCTTCAAGCTCACCAACCCTTTCTTCTGCCTCCTCAAATCTGCTATTATATGATTCCAGTGTATTTTTAATTTCATTTATTGCACCATTTATTCCCATTAGATCTGCTATTTTTCTATGCATGCTTTCAAATTCTTCTTTGTGCTCAACCAATGTCTTCTTAATATCCTTAATCTCTTTAACCATCTCATTGAATTTATTAAAAAGATTTGTTTGAACATCTATGATTAGTTGTCTCAACTCCTTTATGTCATCTGGAGGCTTATCTTGTTCCTTTAACTGGGCCATATCTTCCTGTTTCTTGGGATGGATTGTAATTTTTTTGTTGGTGTCTTGGCATCTGGCTTACTAGATATATTTATTCTGAGTACAGTTTCTCTCTCTAATTTCGAGGTTTTCTACCCTTTTCTCCCTTCCTGGTTGTGTAGTAGGAGCCAAGGTGTAGCTGGTACTGCAAGCTGTGGAGGCTCAAGCTGCCCTCATTGCCCTAGGGACCGATGAAGCTTTTCACAACTTTCTACTTTGCCAGGGGTAGGGACAGAGCCACAGCCTTGTGTAATAATTCAAGTTGAGCAGACCTAGACTGTAGTTGCCCCAAGAGACTGGTGAAGCTTTATGCCCCTTTCTCTCCTCCCTGGGATGGGGATGGAGCTGCAGGTGTGGGCAGCAATCTATGCCATGTGGGTTCAAAATGACCGCAGTTGCTCCAGTTGACTTCTGACTAGTCTGTGCCTGCCAAATGTACCTGCAATTACATTTGCTAGAGGTAGGGCTGAAGCCTAGGCTAGGGCTGCAGGCCCATCTGGATGAAAGAAGCTGGTCCCTACTGTCACCATGATTTTCAGTCAGCCTGGCTTCCCCTCATGCCAGGGGCGGAGTCAAAATGGTGGCTAGTGGCCTCTTTCCTACTTGGACAGGTTCAAACTTTACTGTTCTTAGAGTTATACTTTAGCCAGCCGAATTGACTCATCTGTAGCTGAAGTTGGTGGCCAACCATCTCTTCCTTCCGTTTTTGGGAAATGGAGCTTCCAATTCCAGCCACAGAATAGCTCCTGAGGCGGCTTGTGCCACCAGAGTAGGATGATCATTGGCCTCTGCAGTGTGGCCTGTATTTTCCCGGAGAGGCTGCCGCAGGTCACCCCAGCTACCTCTCTGCTGGAGGTGGACCTGGGTCTTAGGCTAGAGCTGCAATCTGAAATGGATGGAAAGAAGTTGATCCCTACCAGGACTGTGATTTTCAGTCAGCCGGCTTCCCCTTATGCCAGGGGCGGAGTTAAAATGGAGGCTACTGGCCTCTTTCTGACTTGGATAGGTTCAAACTTTAGCTGTTCTTAGGATTATACTTTAGCCCGCCAAATTTACTAATCAGTAGCTGAAGTTGGTGCCCAATCGTCTCTTCCTCCCCCATTTTGGGGAAGTGGAGCTTCCAATTCCAGCCGCGGAATAGCTCCCAAGGTGGCTTGTGCTGCCAGTGGAGGATAGGCACTGGCCTCCAAGGCGTGGAGTGCTCTACTCACGAATCTTCTCTGAAGATGGGCAGTCTCCTCCTTCCATTCTTTCAAGGATGTTGCAGGATGCTCTTCTAGTCTCCTGGAACCCTCAAACAGGTGCTTTAGATAGTTCAGGGTGATTACTAACTGCCCTGTAGCACGAGCTGACTCCAGGAGTTCCTTACTCTGCAGCCATCTTGTTGGTTTTGTCACGATCTATTGATTTTTGAGAGGGGTATATTAAGTTGCCCCCATTATGATTGTAGGTATGTCCATTTCTCCTCATAGTATAAGAGTTCTGGATTTGTCATGCCCTGACTGCTACACCTTTCTGAAGAATTGTACCACTCTTTGTTTTGTTTAATGCCCTTTGCCCAGAATTCTACTAATATTTTGCTTGCTATCAATATTGCCACTCCTTACTTTTTACCATCTCCCTCATTAGATATTTTTCAATATTTTTTATTTCCAACCTTCTGTATCTTTTTTTTTTTTAACCAGAAGGCCCTGGGGATCTAACCCAGGTCCCTCCATTAGGGAGATGGACGCCCAACCATTTGAGCCACATCTGTGCCCCCTGTATCTTTTTATATTTTACTTATGTCTTATAATTAGTATAAATTTGAATCTAACTTTTCCTTCTTTTCCCCCCAATCTGAGGATCTTTCTCTTTCCTTTTTTTTTTTTTTTGAAAGGAGTTTTAATTCATTCAGAATTTATGTTTGAACTTGATTTCTGATACCTTATTTATGTTTTGTATTTGTCATGCTTTCTGAGTTCCCTCCAGCTTTTCTTTCTTCCCTATCATTTACTGAAATAATTCCACGTTCTTTGCCCTCCTTTTTTCTTTCTTTTGTTGTTTGGAAGTTTTATATCTAATTTCCAGTGTTTATCAAAGTTGGGTCTGAGGACCATCTGTATCACAATCACCTGGGGTGTTTTTTAAAATGCAGACTGGAGGGCCCCACTGTAGACCTACAGAATCAGAGTGCCTGGAGAGTAGAACCTGAGCACCTATATTTTTAAAAAGCTCCCTGGGTGATTATTATGCCCACTCATTTAGTTGTTGCCTTTGAATTTTTTGTTAGCATTTAAAAACATAATTTGGCATGAATTCTGAGAATTGAAAAAGATATCCTGATGCTTTACTGACAAGAGGAAAATTCTAACACAATCCTTCCCTTATCCCCAATGTTTTCTTGAAATTATATGGAGTCTTAGCTCTTGGTTTTAACTAATGTTTTCATACGATGTCTTCAAATTTTTGAGAATTCTTTCTTTACAACTGCATTAAGCCTCTTAGCCACACCATCAACAATTATTTAGACTTAACTATAAATATCAGATCCTTGACTACCACTGCTTCTTACATATTAGGTCTTTTTCACATATGAATTAGTATTTCATTTGTCGGATTACATCTTTGAGCAATGTTTTCAGACCATGAGTAATTAATTTTCTGAGTCCATGGATGTCAACAGATGTTTTTATTTTGCTCTTACATTATAATGAAACTTTAGTCACTGATTACAACTACAATTCAAAATAATTTTTTTACAGATATGTCATCTGAATTTTGTCATCTTTAACAACTCTATTGTCATCTAGAATCTATTAAGCAGATGAAAAGTCTGATCTGCAAAAATGAGACTGATTATCATTTTTTGTTAACTTTTTTTGTATTGATTTTCATTTTTTTTTTAAAGATTTATTTTATTTCTTCCCACCCACCCCCTCACTGTTTGTGCTTGCCGTCTGCTCTCTGTGTCTGTTGTGTGCTTGTCTTCTTTTTTTTTTTTTAAAGTGGCACTGGGAACCAAACCCAGGACCTCCCATGTGGGAGGAAGGCACCCAATGGCTTGAGTCATCTCTGCTCCCTGGTTTTGATTTTTGTAAATCATTCTTTTTCTCTGGAACGTTTTAGTCCTTCTCTTTACCTTTGGAATTCAGAGATATCACCAGGATGCATCTATGTATGTTTTCTTTCTCTGTCACTCATTATTTCTGCTTAGTACATATAGGTGTGGAAGAGGAATTTGTTTCAGAGTCAGCACTTTAATTAAATACCCAAAAAATTTAATTAAAATTAAAAATTGAGAACTTAGCAGTCCATCAAAACTAACAATTTTCCCCCAAAATATCTTGCCAATTATTACCTATATATTGTTTCTCTGTTCTTTATTTCTGGAATTAGATGGATAATGGCTTTCTGGATTTTCTTCCTATTTCTCTTTATTCATATTTCACATATATTTGTTTCTTGACTTTATGTTCTAAAATATTATCAATTTCTACCTTTAGCCCTCTTCATCATATCATTCAGAACTTCTACTGAGTTATTTTATTTTGGCAACCATGTTCTAAGTATTTCTGTTTTCTACGTACTTTTTTCATGTTATCTGTGATGGTTTGAAGTTGTAGGTACCCCCAGAAAAACATGTTCTTAAATCTAATCGGTTTCTGTGGGTGTGAACCCATTGAATAGAGTACCTTTTGAAGAGGTTACTTCAGCCAAGGTGTGTCCCACCTAAATCAGGATGGATATTAATCCTATTACTGGAGACCTTCATAAGCAAATGAAATTCGGACACAGAGAGAAAGCCACAGGAAGCAAGAGGCTGAAACCCAGAAGAAAAGAGAAGAGACCAGGAGATACCACCATGTGCCTTACCATGTGACAAAGATGTCAAAGATTGCCAGCAGTCAGTCCCAGAGTGCCAGGCTTCAGGGAGAAAGGATTGCCTTGATGATGCCTTGATTTGGATTTTTTTTTTGGCCTCAAAACCACAAGCTAATGCATTCCCATTTTTAAGCTAACTCATTTCACAATATTTGCCTGGGCAGCCTAAGAAACTAAAACAGCATCCTATTCTTATTTTCTTTCCTTCCAGGTCTTGGCTCTTCTCTTTCCACATTGTTGGCTTTATTAAAATGTCTCATAATTTTTAATTGTCCATTCATAATTACAAATGAGGAACTAGGTGGATTGTACAGGAAAGCTAGTATGGGTTTCCACATCGGTACAAAGGTCTACTTAATCATTTTTCCCCTTTTTTGTGTCCCGTGGCAATCTGGGGTTACTTACAGGTTGGCTCTGCTTTATGATCTGGTTCTAATGCCCATTCTACAAATATTTCTACAGGTAGATTCCCCACTTATTTATAATATTTATGAAATTATGCCTTTGACTTTAATCAATGAACACATGTTATGGCCAACTCTTTGGTACATATGGGTGTGGTAGAGGAATTTTTTCAGAGTCACCACTTTAATTAAATTCCCAGAAGGATGCATTCTGGTCTATTCCTACATCCTGTAGTTGTTGACCTCATGCTTGAAGTTTTTCTGTTCTCTCCTGCTGACTTTTGATTGTGGATTTTCTTCTTTGCTGGCTTCTTAATCATACAGATTCTATTTACTTTCTATCTTCCAGGAGTTCTTCAGAACTTCTGATCTACTTGTCATGACCTTTCCTATTTTCTGGCAGTAGTATGGACTGACTCTTTCTTCTTAAATTAATTGTCATATTAAAGAAATTTTAAGATGGATGGAAAATAAATGGCTATTATCAGCTTGCCATTTGGATTCAAAAGTTCAGGAACATCTTAAATAGAAGTTTTTCACATGGTTTCTCTTCCCTTCTAACCACAGTCATATTATAAATAATCTTAAAAATTGAGGAGTACTTTTACATTAAAAGTATTTGCAGGTCACTTTAAATTCTGTTAGTATTATACCTGTCAATGGCTTGAAGATCATTGGCAGGATTCCAAGTAGGATCAAATAATACAACAACATTGGCACCAACAAAATTGAGGCCTAGTCCACCAGCCCTGGAAGAAAAAGAAAGGAGCACATTAAAATTGCAAAAATTAATTGTGGCATTATAACTTAATTGTGCCAGGTTTCTACAGCCTGAAAAATACAATATTGTATTAACATCATAAAGTAAGGTGATTAAAACAAAATAGGCCACAAATGTAATTTCTACACTCTGGAAAAGCCCTAAAAAATGTTAACATTAGAGTCCATGTAAGTAGGTTGCGCTGGTGTTTTTTTTACAGATTTTTGGATACTCAAAAACTATTTCTGGAAATGGATGTGGCTCAAGCAATTAGGCGTCTGCCTCTCACATGGGAGGTCCTGGGTTCGGTTCCCGGTGCTTCCTAAAGATGACAAGCACACTCTGCAACAAGCAGATGCCGCAACCACCGCAACGAGCACACACCACAATGAGCAGAAGCTGCAACGAGCAGACGCCATGACGAACAGATGCCGCAACCATTGCAACGAGCAAACACCATAACAAGCAGATGCTGTAATGAGCAGATGCCGCAACCAGCAGACAATGCAATCAGCAGGGAGTGGAAGTGGCCCAAGCAGTTGGGCACTAGCCTCCCACATGGGAAGTCCCAGGTTCAGTTCCTGGTACCTCGTAAAGAAGTCGAGCAGTAACTGAGCAGACAGATGAGGGAGCTATCTCAGGGTGGGGGCGGGGGGGGGCGGTTAAAAAAAAAACTATTTCTGCAAGATTTTTCTAGTGTAATTTTGTAAAACTGCTGGTATATTCCAGCTAAGTAAATGAATATATATATTTAAAAATTCAATCCAGGAATAAATGCACTTCTCCCTATTCCTCCCACTAATTAAAGCTAAAGTCTCTGAAAAGTGGAGGGAAGACAGAACAGCTAGGGACCACAGGACCTAAGGAACAAAATGGCAGGGCATGCTCTGGCTTTCTCTTTGTCTAATACTTTCCAGACTGGGTTCTGGAGAAGACAACCAAAAAAGCCCCAAGGAAAGCCTTCCCCCTCAGCTCAAGAACCAGGAAAGATGTACCCTATCAACAGAGAAAGGTGTAAAATAATAATTATCCAACTCTTGCCAAATACTACAGAAAAGTCTGTGGCCCCACTCTGTCCCTAGTCAGCAAAGGCTAAGTGGGGAGACTAGATAGACTTCCACCCTTGCCTGATTGTAATGAGGCTCCAGTCATCCCTGCTGGAGTGGTGTTTCAGAAGGCTGAGTGAGGAGCAAGGATTTTCATCTCTGCCCAGCAGTGATCAGGCCACCCTCTGTGATGTTAGTGGAGGCCACTTGGGGAGCAGTAACAAAGCACCTTCCTCCAGGGTGTCAATAAAGGCAAGACAGGGAACACGGATTTCCACCACCACCCAGCTGTCAGTTTAGGAGGAGGCCTACTAAAACAAAATGGATAAATAAGATATAAAGTCTCATAATACTCAAAATATACCAGATATAATAATAATAATAATAAATACTAGTCATACCTGTAGCAAGGAAAATTTCAACTTGAATGAGAAAAGACAATCAACAGATGGCAAGAATGACACAAATCAGATGTTGGAATTATCTAACAGGGATTTTTTTTTTCTTAGAGAAGTGGGTTTACAAAACAATCTTGCATAAAATACAGGATTCCCATATACCACCCTACCAACAACAACTTGCATTGGTGTGGAACATTTGTTACAACTGATGATAGCACATTTTGAAAATTGTACTATTAAAGTCCATGGTTTAACTTAGGGTTCACTGTTTTTGTAGTATAGTTACATAGATTTTTAAAAAACTTTTATTCTGTTACCATATATACAATCTAACAGTTCCCTCTTTTAATCACTTTCAGATACATACTTCAGTGCTGTTAACTACATTCACAATGTTGTCCTATCATCATACCATCCATTACCAAAACATTTCCATTAGTCTAAATAGGAACCTTGTACATTTTAAGCCTCAACTTTGCATTCCCTATCCCATCCCGTCCCCTGGTAACCTATATTCTAGATTCTGACTCTATCTGACAAGGATTTTCACACAATCATCATAAAAATGCTTCGATAAGCAATTACAAACACACTTGAAAGAAATTTAAGAAAATAGCAATTCTCAGCAGAGAAATAAGAGCATATGAAGAGAACCAAATGGAAATTTTAGACCTGAAAGAATACAAAATCAAAATAAAAAATGTGCTGGAAGATGGATACAGGCAGCTTCTAGAAGTTGGAAAAGGCAAAGAAATGGATTCTCCCCTAGAGCCTCCAGCCCTAACACCATGGTTTTATTTAGCCCAGTAGGACTTATTTTGGACTTCTGACTTCCAGTCCTGTAGAATAATAAATATGTGTTGTTTTAAGGCCAAAAACCCACAAAACTTGCTGGATGGACTCAACAGTAGAGTGGAAATGACAGAGGACAGAATCAGTAAATGTGAATACTGATCACTATTATTTACCTAATTTGAACAGAAGAAAGCAAACACACTGAAAAAAAATGAGCCTTAGGTACCTGATGGATAATAACAAAACAGTTTACATTTGTATCACTGGAGTCCCAGAAAGAGAGAGAAGGACTGAAAAAGCATTCAAAGACATATGGCTGAAAACGTCCAAGACTGCCAAAAAGATATAAACCTTACAGATTCAAGAAGTTGTGTGAACCACAAAAACGATAAACCCAAAGAAATCCATGCCAAGACACATCATAATTACACTTCTGAAAACTAAAGACAAAGAAAAAATTTCAAAGCAGCCACAGAGAAATGACACATAACTTACAGGAAACCACCAATTTGAATTACAGCAGATTTCTCTTCAGAAAAATCTATATAAAGATATATACTACAAAACACTATCGATAAATCAAGACAAAATTCTAAAAATAGTTCTAGTAATCCACAGGAAGGGAGACAAAAGAAAACAGAGAAAAAAAGACTAGAGAGAACAAATAGAAAAACAAAATTGTAAGGAACCCAGAATAAAAGAGATTTAAGAGATATATGAATCAATCACAACATTTGAACCTTATTTGGATTCTCATTCAAATAAACTACAAAGAAAAAATTATGAGAAAACAAGAAATTTGAACACTGATTAGATATTTGAGAATATTGAGAAATTACTCTTATATTTTTAGTTGTGATAATGGTATTATGGTTTCATTATGAAAAAGAAGTCTTTCTCTTATAGAGCTATACACTAAAATATTCATGGATGGAATGAAAAAAAAATCAATCTATTGATAAAGTGCTTTTAAAGGTATTAAAAAAAGGCAATTCTTTGGAAATTATTGGAACTTGCAAATAAATGCGTAACTGTTAAGTAATACTGGGAATTTTGAGCTGTATTTGTTAGAATAGGCACCATCAAATTACTGGTTTTATTTGCCAAGCATAACTCCAGCTAATATTTATAGGGATCATTACAAGAAATTATGTAAATATGTAATTCCTAAAATAATCATAGTCTTTCTTACTAATCATAAGGACCACCAATGCTATCTAGTTAACTGCTCAAATATATGTACATTTTAACCCCCATCACTAAAATAACTTAAATCTATCCACAATGGACAGTGTATTTAATAAAATGAGGCTCCTTACTGCCATGTTGTTCTTTAAATGATCATTGATATTTTCACAAGAAAATCAATCCTGGTGGTTTGAAGTCTGAAAGTCATAAAATATAGTTCATTATTTTCACTGGCTGATAATAATAAAAATAAACTAAAATCTGGGACTTTTTATTCTAAAATTGGTCCTTTAAAGTTGATCAAAGTAAGAGGGAAGTAACAAATAAGCAGATGTTATACCAAAATGGTTTCATGTTTCTAACAGACAGCAAAAGAAAGCTAATGCAAACCATAGCATTTTATAGTGAATAAGTGTTCCCCTGAAACTTTAAGAATGTGGGTAAAGAGGTAAAATGATCAAGATATTAATAAGATTTGATTCAAGGGAAAGGAGGCATGACATTTCAAAATACTAAGTTTTTATTTTTATTGGAAATATAGTAGGGAAAATGAAAAAGCTAAGAAAGAGGCAATATTTCCAGGAACAGAAATTATAAAATAATAGACATTTAAATTCCAGTAAGACTTACTGATATACATAAAGTTATTATCCATGGAGGGTCTGGATCATTAAATGTGAAAAGAAGAATAAGGTAAGGGATTGTTAATGCTAACAAATACTTCTCAAGAATACATTTCTCAAAAATTTAAAGGTGTTACCAAGGCACTTGGTTTTAAAAATTATCTGTATATAAATGTTGGTAAATGGAAATTTCATTTAAAATTTGATCCTGACACTTAGGCGTCCTGCTACAATTACATAGCTGACTTTTGCTTGAGATCTAGATTTTAAGCACAGACTTCCAAACACTAAAAAAACAAAACCAAAAAAAAAGACCCAACTTTTAATTTAAATACATGAATATGAATAGCTTTAAACCAACAAATATAATGATTTTAGGTGTGGGGGAGGTGAGGGAGAACAGATAGAAATAAATGCCCATTAATCAACTCATTCTGTATTTCAGCCTTCATTAAAAATTTCATCCAAATTGATACACAAACTGTGGTATATTCACATGATGGAATATTATGCAGTGGTAAGAAGAAATTAAGTCATAAAGCATATGACAACATGGATGGACTTGGAGGACATTATGTTGAGTGAAGCAAGCCAGACACAAAAGGACAAATACTGTATGATTGTGTTACTATGAACTAAATATATTGTGTAACATACTGTATGATTCCATTTATATAAAATGTAAATTTAAATCAATTTATAAAGATGAAATTTGATTAGTGGTTATATAGGGTTAGGGAAGGCATGCTAAGGGGTATGGAGTTTTTCTTTTTAGAGTAATAAAATAAATGTAAAATTTTTTTGTGATGATGAATGTGTAACATTGCGATTATACTAAAAGCTATTATACTTTAGATAGATCATAGGATATGTGAATATATCTCTATAAAACTGCTTAATAAATAAATAAATATGCAAGAACAGCCAGAAATAGCAGTTATGTATAGCAGAGAGAGATTGAGAGGTGAAGAATTTTCTTGTTTTTTGTTTATTAATAAATTATTATTTTCATTATGGAAATAATGAAAATGCTCTAATAATGATTGAAGTGATGAATGCACAATTATATGATTATACCATATACCATTGATTGTACACTTTGGATGAACTGTATGCTTTATTAATATATACCAATAAAATTGGTTAAAAAGAAAAAGAAAAAAAAAGCAAAACTTCATTCAGCAGTATATACAACCTGGCATCAAAATGTATTCAGGCTTTATGTATAATTCCATATTTCCCTATACCAAATAACTGTACTAGCAAGAATATTCTGATGGATTCTAAGTCCACCAAATGGAATAGAATCATATATACAGAAAGAATGTTAAAGACCCAAGAGCCCACTGAACACATGAAACAAGCTAATAAGAATAATGAGAGGGAAGCGGGTGTGGCTCAGTGGATAGAGCCCCCGTTTACCATATGGGAGGCCCGCGTTCGCTTCCCGAGGCCTCCTTGTGAGGGCACGCCGGCTCGCGCGGCGCCGTGGGCTGATGCGGCAAGACCTCACAGCAAGGGGGAGATAAGCAGACACAGAGAAGACACGCAGCAAATGGACACAGCAGCACAAGCAGCAAGGGGGGGAT
>JAQZBX010078851.1:0-14064 GCA_029593785.1 Cabassous unicinctus
ACTGAACACTTACAGTTTATGTATGTTCATGTATGAATGATATACTTCAATAAATTGTTTTAAAAAAAATAAAGAGAAGACAAGCAGACACAGGAGGATACACAGCGAATGCAAAACAATGGGGGGGCGGGGGGGTGCAGTAAATAAATAAATCTAAAAAAAAAAGTGAAGCCAGAAAAACCCAGCCTAGAGACTATATAAACCAGATAAAAACTACAACATCCATCCCATGTTTCTAACAAAGTTTCCAATTGTTATGTACACACTACTTTATGTTCAAGCACATCCCAGAATACACAGGAGAATTGAAAACAAAATAGAACAACCTTCTCTGAACTTTATTGTATCATAGAATAAGCAATGCTTAGTGATGGAAACAATGTTTAAGCCTGCCAAGCAGCTTTGGTTTCACACTTTAGGCCTTCTCTGAACTTGAGGCAGAACTGCTTCAGGAAGTGCCCTTACACGCATACTCTTTTCCTCTATTCTTGGGAAGTGGTCAGAAAAATTTTCCAACCTCGAAGTAGCCCCTAGTAAATTGGCCACAACATGGCTGGCACCTTGGGTTAAAGGGTATAGTGAATTTACACTTGGTTCTATGTGTAACCCTCCAAGAGAAAATCCCATCTCCACCAGCTCCGCATCTACAGCATTTCCACACAATAACACCTCTGTTCTCACAGCCAGAAGGCCCGTGGTGCAAGCTCACCTCCCCCAGCACTCCTGCCTGGACCCCCCACCTGTAAGTAAGCAGCAACATACAGTGATAAGAAGGCTGCCTAGCGCTGGGAGTCCAGGCTGCGGTTGTGTAACTCACCCACACAAGAACTAAACCCACAAGGCTGAAGCTGCTGAACAGCCTATACAGAGCCTGGCTCTATACAGAGGTAACCAGAAACACACTGCATTGTGCTCATATTTTCTTTTTTGCTTATAGTTAGTATCCTACCTCGAGGTCATAAAGGAGCTGGAAGCTGCTGGGTGCCTGTGCTGCTCTCTGGACGGACTCCGCCAGGGCTAAGGCTCCCTTGCCCCCTTCTGCCCAGTGAGTGGACTTCACAGCGTCAAAAGCCCCATGTTCCTTGGAAAGGCGGCTGATGAGGTCCAGTTCAGCCGCTGTGTCCGTTCTGCAAGGGCAAAACTTCATGTTAAAGCATTGGTGATGGCTGGAGAGGACAGACTCTGCCTTGCTTTAGCCATCAAGACTCAGGTGAATTACCCACTGATAAATGGGTACTAATCAAGCAATACTACCTGGTTTGCATCCTGGCTCCACAACTTTTGACCTGGGTGACTTTCTGCCAGTTACTTCATCTTATGTGCGTCAATTTCCACACAGGTAACATGGGAATAATCATAATAACACTTTTTCATAGGATGTTATGAATCTTAGACAAGTAAATACATGTAAAGCACTTAGAACAGTTTCCAACACATCATAAAGAATCAATAAATGCAAGCTTTGTAAACCTTTTGCTTTCTACTCTGCTGTGGGCAGGCCATTATACCAAGACCGAAAAAGAGTACTACAATACCTAAACAACCCACACAATTCTTTCTTCCAATAATGCTTCCAACTCAATATGTACAACTCTTTGTCAAGACAACATCCCACCAGACCTAGTAAAATAATGGAACTCTGTAGGGCTATGACCTTCTGTTAGCACAAAAGGCCATAAAAAAAAAAAACACAGAGGGGTATAGAAACAGAAATGCTATATGCTATATGGGTATAGAAATGTATATGCTATTGAAGTTAAGATGATATAAAATCAAACAAGATTATTATAGATTTAGAATTTTAAATTTAAGCCCAATGGTAACCACAAAGAAAATACATGAAAAATATATAGAGAAATGTATGAGAAGGGACTTAAAATGGTACAATACAAAATATCAAGTAAATATCAAAGCAGGTATTAATCAAAGAACTGAGGGACAAAAATGTTATATGACTTACAGAGACCAAATAGCAAAATGGCAGAAGAAATTCCTGCGTTATCAGTAGTTACTTAAAATATACAGGAATTAAACTCTCCAGGCAATAGGCAGAGATTAGAAGAAAGGATAGAAAAAAAACATGAGTCAACTGTATGATGTTAACATGAGACACACCTTAAATTCAAAGACACAAGTAGGTTGAAAGTGAAACGTTAGGAAAAAAGATACCATAAAAATAGTAATCAAAAAGCTACCTGGGAAGGGGACGGATGTGGCTCAAATGGTTGGGCGTCTGTCTCCCATATGGAGGGACCTGGATTCGAATCCCAGGACCTCCAGTTTTAAAAAAAAAAGCTACCTGGGAGAGCTATACTAATATAGATAAAATAGACTATAGGTCAAAAACTGTTATGAGGGACAAAGAAGGTCACTACCTACTGTTAAAGGAGTCAATTCAACAAGAATGCATAATTATAAATACATACGCACCTAATGGCAGAGCCCCAGAATATATGATGCAAATATTGACAAATTGGGAGGAAGAAGTAGACAATACTACATTAAAAGTAGGGGACATCAATATACCACTTTGAATAATGAGAACCTCTAGACAGAATATCAATAAGGAAACAAAGGCTTGAACGATCCTCTAAACCAACTAGACCTAACTAGGCCACTTCACTCAACAGCAGAATACACATTCTTCGCTAGTACACGTAGCTCATTCTCCAGGAAACTTCCTCAACATGATAAAGGGCATATATAAAAAACCCACCACTAATATCACACTCAACAGTGACAGATTGAAAGTGTTCCCTATAAGATCAGGACCAAGAAAAGGATGCCCATGGTCACCACTACTATTCAACTTTGTACTAGAAGTTCTAGCCAGAGCAATTCAGCCAGAAAAATAAATAAAAGGCATCCAAATTGGAAAGAATCAAAAATCTAGAAATAAATTTAACAAGGGTCTAAATTAAGACTAATACACAGAAAACTACAAACACTGCTGAAAGAAATCAAAGACGACCTAAATAATTGGAAGGACATTTCATGTTCATGGATTGGAAGACTAGATATTATTAAGATGTTAATTCTACCCAAAGCGATTTATAGATTCAACGCAATGCCAATTAAATTCTAACAGCCTTCCTTGCAGAAATGGAAAAGCCAGTCATCAAATTTAAATGGAAGGGTAAGGAGCCCCGAATAGCCAAAAACATCTTGAAAAAGAACAACAAAGTTGGAGACTCACACTTCCCAATTTTAAAACTTATTACAAAGCTACAGTAATCACAACAGCATGGTACTGGCAAAATGACAGACATATAATATAGACCAATGGAATCAAATTGAGAATTCAGAAATAAACCCTCACATCTATGGCCACCTGATTTTTTTTTTAGAGAAGTTGTGAGCTTACAAAACAATCATGCATAATGTGCTAAATTCCCATACATCACCACTCCACCAACACCTTATATGTGATCAACTGATTTTTGACAAGGATGCCAGGCCCACTCAATGGGGAAAGAATAGTCTCTTCAACAAATGGTGCTAGGAGTACAGGATGTCATATGAAAAGAATGAAAGTGCACCCTTATTTCACACCATATACAAAAATTAACTCAAATGGATCAAAGACCTAAATATAAGAACCAGGACTAAAAACTCCTAGAAGAAAACATAGGGAAGCATTTCAGGGCCTTGTGAAAGGCAATGCATTCTTAGACTTCACAGCCAAAGCACAAGCAACATAAGAAAAAACAGATAAGTGGGACTTCATCAAAATAAAAACTTTAGTACATCAAGGGACTTCTTCATGAAAGTAAAAAGACAACCCACAGAATGGGAAGAAATATTTGGAAACCACAGAACCAATAAGGGTTTAATTTCCAGACTATCTAAAGAAATCCTACAATTCAACAAGACAAACAACTCAATTAAAAAATGGGCAAAACACTTGTAGGCACTTCTCCAAAGATGATATATGAATGGCCCAAAAGCATAAGAAAAGGTGCTTAACATTATTAGCTATTAAGGAAATGTAAATGAAAACCACATGGGATTTCATACCCACTGGAATGGCTAATAAAATTAAAAATATTAAGTGCTGGAAAGGATGTGGAAAAAGGAGCACTCATACATTGTTGGTGGGAATGTAAAATGGTGCAGATGCTGTAGAAAACAGTTTGGCGATTCCTCAGAAAGTTAAGTATAGAATTACCATATGAGCTAGCAATCCCACTTCTAGGTATATACTCAAAAGAACTGAAATTAGGCACTCACACAGATATTTGCACACTGATATTCATAGTGGCATTATTCATAATTAGCAAAAGATGGAAGCAACCCAACTGTCCGTCAACATATGAATAAACAAAATGTGGTATATACATACAATGGAATATTATTCAGATGTAAAAAGGAATGATGATACAAGCGACAACATGGATGAATCTTGAAGAGATGATGAGTGACATAAGCCAGGCACAAAAGGACAAATATTGTATGATCTCACTGATATGAAATAATCAGAAAAAACAAAGTCATAGCATCAGAAACTACAATATAGGTTTTACCAGGGGCTGGGGAAAGGGGAGTTAATGCTTAATTGCTACTGAATTTCTGCTTGGGGTGATGGAAAAGTTTTGGTAATGCAATGTGGTGATGGTAACAAAACATTGTGAAGGTAATTAACAGCACTGAATTCTATGTTTGAATGTAAATGGAAACTTTTAGGTTACATATATGTTATTAAAAATTAAAAAACAAATAAAAAACAACCTACCATAGGACTGTACAACACAAATAATGAAACCTAATGTAAACTTTGGATTATAGTTAATATTATAATTATAATAATATTCTTTCATCAACTATAACAAAGGTACCATGCTAATGCCATATGTTAATAGGAAAAACTGCAAGTGTGTGTTTGGAGGCTATATGGGAACTCTATTTTCTACATGATTTTTCTGTAAATCTAGAACTTCTCCAATTTATAAAAAGAGATTTTTTAATTAAAAAAAAAAAAAATGCCTCTAAAACCCAATAAGAACATTTAACTTCAGGGACTGTACTAATCCATTCCACCTGAACTTTCCCTGAACTTACTTGAATGCATTCACAGCCACCACTACTGGAACGCCAAAGAGTCTAGCATTTTCAATTTGTTTCTTCAAGTTACTGAAGCCTTTTTCAACCAGCTCCAGGTTCTGTAAAAACAACAGTGATGGGTCTATGAGGTCAGAGCAGAGAGTGCAGAGCTGATGCAGTTGCAGGTTCTTCTTTTTCTTCCTTTTTTTTTTTTTTAAGGAAGTACCAGAGATTGAACCCAGGACCTTGTACCTGGGAAGCAGGCGCTTAACCACTGAGCTATACCTGCTCCCCTGCAGGTTCTTCTTCAAACATGCACTGACTCCTTGAACTGGAAGCCACTGTCAGGACAAGGAGGCAAGTAATGCAGACGATTCTCCCATGCCTTCTTCACCTTGGTAAGTGTCCACAGTGGGGCAGGGAAGCTGAACTCCAGCCCACAAGGTGGGAGTGGAGCCATGCATGTGTCCCCTCCATGTTGAAAACATGGAAGCTGGTCTATTTGTTGTCCTCATGCCATATCTTATAGCTTATTTGAGATATGAAGGGAATTAGTTGCCCCTACATAAATTATATTTCCAGCCCTCTCTTTATAGGGTTTATATCCTCATCTAGTACAATGGTACAAACTGACTCTACTCAGTACCACAACCATCAGAAGATAGGGCCTAGGCACAAACCAGACATTCATTATACAGCTGCCAGAATACTGACAGAAAATATAAGTATTCATGATGCTCTCAAAGGTTTTACTGAACTCAAACATGGACCTTCACTAGGGACAAAAGATAACAAGATAAATGCTATCTGTAAGAACCAAACACTATGAAATGAAAAGGAAGGCGATTAAGGAAATACACCTTTAAATATGATTACTCCAGAACTGCTTGTAGCATTGGGAAACTGCAAACAACACAGATTCTCGTCACTAAGGGGCTAGATCAATGAATTATGATGATAAATATATACTCAATGAAATACAGATGTTATGAAAAATGAGATGGATCTGTTAACATGGAACTTGCCCAAGATGTATTAAAGTTGCAAGCTTGATTCTATTTTTGCATCAACACAAGAATACTTGTGTTTATTTCATGAAATGTTTTAAAATGTTGAGAAAAACACACCAGACTGTTGAGAACTCAAATCCCACAGATTCAAAGTTTAATCTTCTTAAAACATAGGTTATGTTCCATCATAAGCTTAAAAATACACTAAATATTTTTTTAAATAAAAATATAACTGTCTTAAGTAGAAATACATATACTGGATCATGAGCAAAACCCAGCAGAAATAGGGCAATGGTGCTTGGTTTGTTTATCCTACAATCATCATAAAACAGCAAAAAATGGGTAGTTTAAAGATAGAAAACAAGTGAGGTCATTGTTAAAGTGATGTGTGCTTTTGTTTCTTTTAACAATTGAATCTGAGATTAGGCTTTACTTGATTCTTTAAACAACACTGCTAATTCTTTACCTCCAGCCACATGAAAACCAAGTAATATGTAAGACTGATCGAGAACAGCTTTAAATAAGCGGAATTTCTTAAATGAAGACACCAGCTGGGCCAGTTAGGGGCAGTCACTCTAATTAGACACAAAAAAGGCTGTGGGGTGGCAGGAGGGCCAGAACTGTGAATTCCCCACCTACGCGTGAATCAGACAAATGACCATAAAAGGCAAATCATAACTCAGAAGACAGGCAGACTCAAGGCTCTGACAATTCTTTTCTAGCCCATTTTGAAATACTTCATTTGAGTCCTCAACAGTAATCCTGTATTGCTTGAGAATTTAAAAGCTTCAAGAATAAGGCAGAAAAACTTAACAGTGACAGAGGCCAACCTTATCATTCCATTGAAGGGACTGCCTCCCACATAACCACCCCAAACTGGCTCTAGGGATGTTTCTTTGATGGTAAATGATAAAAGCATGAAAAGGTAGGAACTCTAAATTGTTCTCTGGGCTCCTGCATGATGCTATAAACCAAATCAGCTTATGGAATCTTTGCCTAGAAAAATAACCAGTATCCTGAGCATATCTCCACTTTTTTATATGGATTTAAATTTGCAGAGGAAAGGGCATTTTGAAGCAAGGTCCCTCCTTGCTTCTGACTGAATGGTATCTGGGAACCACCCAGCCAATGTAGGGAAGACAACGAAGGAAACCTCCATTAGTTTGGGGCAAGGTTTCTCAGTCTCGGTGCCACGGACACTTAGGGCTGCATGATTCTTTGTTGTGAGAGGCTGCCCTGTGCAATGTAGGATGTTTAGCAGGACCGCTCACTTCTACCCATTAGATGCCAGTAGCAGCTCCCAGTTGTGACAACCTAAAACGTCTCCAGACATTATTAAGTGTCCCCTGGAGGCAAAATCTGCCTGTGGTTGAGAACCACTGGTCTAGGGCAGTGGTTTTATTGGCATCATGTGGGGCGATTCTGTTTTGTGAGGCATGTCTTCCCTCTTTACTCATTTAATATAATTTTTCAGTACCCTCCAGGCCTTTTAGCATTCCTGGTGCCAGGAGCAATCCTGGCCCACTCATTTTTAAATGGGCTGGATTAAGAAATGCTGATTTAGAGTGTGGAGCTTCTAGTTCAAATAATTAGATATCATCAAAGTTACCTCCTCTATGTAAGCCTTAGGTAGAGGCAGTCCAGCAGTGACCTAGAAGGAAAGGAAATCAAGTCAGAGATACTTCCTTTTTTACAATTAGATTTTTAGCTTAAACTGGGGTCATGCATTAAAGGCAACATGCCACATGCTTCAGCAGCTATAAAGCAGTGTAAGATTGGTTCCAACCCATAAGGACTTAGGGCATATGATCACTAGAGCATAGAACAAAAATGACTGCTTTGAGAGAGTGGGAGACCTTCGTGGCTTGAAACAGTGTGAAGCCTCTTAAAGGAGGTGAGAAGGGATAGATTTACAAAGGCAGAGAGGGAAAAGAATGTGTTCTGGGCAGGGGCAATAACTGCAGTGACTACAAGACACAGCTGTGGTTGTGGAAGGAAAGGTGAGTACGAGGAAAAGGCAGCTGCCAGCCCTGCAAAGGCCGCTCCACAAATGTCTGCAGGTGGAGTCCATGATTAGGCCTGGAATGTCGTCACCAAGCTCATCAAAAAGCCAACTCATGTCTTAGTGTAGCTGAACCGTGGTGCACGGAGGAAAAACACAACACAGAAGGAATATTCTTCCCCTATCACAGAGTGCATCTAAAGGTGTCAAAACACTTAAGTTCACTCTGTCGCTGAGGTGAACAGTCCACCCCGAGTCCTGATCTGTGTGTTGACCTGACCCTGCCTCACTCACAGGACAGGGTCGAATGTAGGGGTGTGAAGATACTGATTCCATGGACCCTAGAAAGAGTTGCTATGGGCAACAGACAGTGATTAGGAGGCATTCAGTATGGTCCTCTCGATTTCCTCAGGGAGACTACGGAAGTGAGCATGGAGAGACAGGGCATTCTGTGGCGCTTCCTGTCTATGCCCAGCCTGAGTGGCGGTGGTGGCAGGTCTGGCTCCTTGACAGAGGCATACACGTAAAGCCCTCCTCTCAATGCTGCCCAGATTAAGTGCCCAGCAGCATATTTTCAGACCACGAAGTCAGAGGAAAGAAGGTAAGGAGGTGCAATGGTGTGAGGATGAGGGGGAGGGTGCGAGAAAGACAGAAAGAGAGAGAGAAATGCTGGTTACAATCAAGAAGAAAAAGGGAAAAGAAAAAACAAAAAAGGAGGATGGAGTCTGTCCTGCCCTATTAACAGAAAGGGGAGTCCTGGGCCAAGAGTGACTTTGGTACTTAAGGGACCACCGGGGAGAGGTGTGCTGGGCTTGTACTATGGCAGCAGTTCTTAAAGTATGGTGTGGGGACCTAATCCTTTCAGGGGATCCACAAGGTCAAAAAAATGCTAAGATATTATTGGCATTTTTCACTCTCCTTCTCTCATGAGCATATAATGGACTTTTCCACAGGTTAGAGAACATGCAATATCACAACAATCAAATACAGAAGATGAGAAGTCAGTGTCTTCAATTAAGCCAGATACTGAAGAGATCTGAAAAAATGTGCAATGCCTAAATTTTGTTTTGGAAAAATATATATTTCATTTAAAATGTTATTTACGTTAATATGCAACTCAGCTTTAATTTCTAATATAGTAAATACCAACAGATGTAACCCATATAAACAAGAGCTCTCCGAGGCCATCAATTTTTAAGAGTGTAAAGGGGTCCTGAGACTAAAACGCTTGAGAACTGCTGTTGCAGGAAAAACCCTGATTGCTACACTAAGAAAGCATTTTATTCTGTAGGTGAAGGAGATCTTATTTCCCTAATTACAGAACAAGCTCCTCAAGGATACAAATTTAATACTTATTCAAAACCAGCACCATGTCTTCACTTGCACTTCACATGCAGGTGCTGGAGAAAAGCTGTTTTCGGTTAGGATAAAAGGCACAATGTCTAATCAATAGGAATTCAGGAAAAGACAAAGTCAGGATGGAGTTGAAGATAAGCTAGTCCCCACCCTGTCTCCCTGTATGACACAGAAACAGTTTTGAGCATCTCCACTCTTCTCCTTCCCCTGCTCTTGGCGGCCTTTTGCCTCCTTCCCACTCCAGGTGGTCCTGCTGAGCATGCACCACTGAAAAGAGGCTGACCTTAGCCTCAGCTAAATGGTTCCGTGGGCTGGCTGCCAGTGTCACTATTCAGAGGGTACATGGAATTCAGATTTAAAAAGAACAGTCTGAACATAAAGGAGTTTTGTAGATATAACCAAGCCCGGGTCCTTGGATAGATTTAGATATTTCAGGTAATTTCCTCAGAAAGGTAGGCCGTGAAGCCAACTGAAATTCTGAGAGCTGATAATGCCTGTGAAGGACAAGGCGGCCATCACAAGAGCTGTCTGACCATCACTCACCTTTGGCACCTTATTAATCATGAGGATAAGAGCAGCTTAATGAAGCAAAAGGCACAAGCCATCCAACTTTCCCGTAGCCTGCAGAAAATTCCTGATAATCAGACTCTGCCAACCCTTGCTCCTCACCGTGGGGCCGCCTCCGTGCATTTTAAGAGCCCTGACAGTGGCAACAAGCACGACGACATGAGGGCGGAGACCAGAATATCGGCATTTGATGTTAAAAAACTTTTCCATTCCAATGTCTGCTCCGAATCCTGCTTCAGTCACTGTAAGTAAGGAGAAAAACAACTGTAAAAATGCCACCCCAGGGGAGTGATGTTGCTCAGTGGTTGAGCACCTGCCTCCCACGTATGGGGTCCTGGATTCAATCCCCGGTCCTGCCTTAAAAAAAAAACAACAAAAAAAACCTATCCCAATACCCCTGATGTTAAAAGAAAACAGTCTATTAGCTGATTTTGTAAAACTACTCACCTACAAACCCTTCAGGGCCAACAAGCTTGAGTGCAATCCGGTCTGCTATGATAGAGGAATTCCCATGTGCGATGTTGGCAAACGGTCCAGCGTGCACAAACACTGGGGTGCCCTGCGGAAATCAAGACGTTATGAGAGAAGCTGCCAATCCTGTTTCAAAATGGGATCAAAAGTCAAGGGCATGGGATTTAGTTGGAATAATAAAAATTAAAATAAAAAACAGAAAAGTACAACAACAAAAAAAACAACTTCCCAGAGGGAAAATACAAAGTCTCTTCTTTCTATATTTCAATTATGTCCCCATTGGAACAGTGAGAAAAAATGGGAAGAAAGGAATGAGTAGGTGGACAAGGTCTCTGACCCTCTGCTCTCAATGTGAAAACCATGTGGAAGGCAGGAGTTAGTCTGCTCACCTCTAATGTCTGCATGAGATTGGGTTTGATCGCATCCTTCATGAGCACCGTCAACGCACCACTCACTCCCTACAAAATGAATACATGAAAACATTAACCCCTGCTGGCAAAAAAACAACCTTCTGACACCAACTTTCAACCTTCGTAGGTCTTCCCTTTCAAGCCACCTTGGACTACAGTACTTTCACCTAAACTAGACCATCCATTCGTTTCTTGATATGCTCTGAAGTTAGTTATTTTAAGCAGTGAGAACTGATAGGATGAAAATGACATTCACATGCAATTTTTGGAAAAACATGTAACCCTGGAAACAAGCATCTCAGTTAAGCTCTGTTGCTGGTGGATGTGGGAAATCCAGTTTAGACTGGTTTAGAGCAGGGAAACTCTAGTTCCTAGAATACTGAGTTATTTGTAACTTTACTCTGTCTGGACAGAAATGTCTATAAACCAAATTCAATGTGTTTCCCAAAACTGGAAGTGAACTATTACCCAGGAATTCAAGACTAACTCATAAATATCAGGTCCCTCTTTTACTTATTTTTAAAGATTTATTTATTTATTTCTCCCCCCACCCTCGTTGTTTGTGCTCACTCTCTGCTCTCTGTGTCTGTTCGTTGTGTGCTGTGTCTGCTCGTCTTCTTTTTAGGAGGCACTAGGAACCAAACCCGGGACCTCCCGTGTGGGAGGGAGGTGCCCAACTGCTTGAGCCACCTCTGCTCCCCAGGGCCCTCTTTTAAGCAATCCAACCATAGCAGAACAAACTGGTAACTAAGCAATGGTTCCCACTGATGTTCGGTTCTAATGACTTTCTAAATTTCTGGTTTAAGTGCTAAAATTTAAAACAACTTCCTTTCTTACCCAAATTAACTGAAAACAGGAAATTAATTTCGCCCCTTTCTAAATTCATCTGACATACCACTGACCACAGGTCACTAATTTTGATTTGTGTCCACACAAACAGGCTTATAAAAAATAATCTCTAAGAACTCTCACTTCAAACTGCATGTTACCATGCAAACAGTTCAGAAATAACTCAGAGGTGGAGAACTAGCCAAGGACGTCCCTCTGACAGAACTGGCTAATGAGTTGTTCCAAATGTTACACTCGCAGTTATTTGGGCAGGAAGCCACGTGCCATGGGGAGGGAACAGGGGAAGACTCCAAGCTCAGCTCCTAAGGGCCTCACCTCATGATGTTCTTTGCCAATTAAAGTCATACACCCAAGTATTCTTGGAGATACTCACAGGATGAAGAGTTGCTCAAACCACTTAAAACTTGTAAGCTATTCCACCTACTACTCACTATTAAGTACTATGCATATGTTTCATAAAAATCTTGTAAATAGCAAAACAGTATTGAACTGATTAGTTAACTGCGAAGTACAGGACAATGTTTGTCACTTACAATCTCTGAGACACCTGAGGACAATGGACACATGTTTCACCAAGCCTAGCAGGCCAGGCACTCACCAGATCTTCGGTACTGACAGGATCCCCTCCCTTGCTGGATGCCACCACCATCTTGCCCAGTCTCTCTCTCATGTCTTCTAGAGAACTGGTGAGGGCCAGGACAGCCATAATTTCACTGGCCACAGAGATATCAAACTGGGCCTGTCGGCAGGGAAGAGAGCCAACAGGGAAAACTTTGTGTTAAACCAGAATAATAAATTGCAAAAGTAGTTCTTTTTTGCATTCTAGATTTAAACAAATAAGTTAAAAGGGGAGAAAAACAGAATAATACACAAAGAACTTAATGAAAATAAGCATCCAATAGCAAAAATTTGTAATTACTTAATTATCCCAAAACCTTCAATAGCCAATTTTTAAAAAATAAACATTCAAGTAGGACCAACAAGCTATTATTTTATCCTTGTGAAGGCCACTTGTAATCATGTGGTAGTAGTTTCCCTAACATACAAGGGAACAAGACAGAAGCACCTACACTGAAGAGACATACTGCAAGACAGCCACCAAAAAAAAAGAAGCGATTTTTATCCACTAATGTGCAAGGATATTTCCTTGGGGCTCTCCACCTCCAGGAAAAAATGCTGGGGGAAAAACACAGGTGACACATGGGATTTATTGCAAAAGCTGTCAGGAGTGCTCAATACCACACACCTACTCACTTCCATTTTAAAAGGGAGAAGCAGAACACCACCTGGCAGTATCAATCGTACGCAAGAGAATGGAGGAGGATAGAAGTGGCAAGGAGCTAGTTCTTATGACTTAATTTTCTTGGAAAGAAACAGTTACCGTCCGTGTGTGCCCTTTCTCTGTTGGAGCTTGTCCAATTGTGATCTTCCTCAGGAATCTATCATTGGTATCCAACACTATAGGAGAAAGAGAAGGAAGAGAACCATTTCTAGTAAAAGGACCATAAAGCTAAAGGAACCAGTAGGTTTTAAAGCAATGAGTCTAATTTAATGATTATCTATTAACATTTTATTTCAGAATATGGGTTAAAGTTAAGAAATGATTTTCACATACCCTAAATGTGTAGGAATCATTTTTAATCCAAAGGAATGTGGAGTGGCTTAGTTTCATTCCCTTTAGAGAATGTGAACAATTAGCTAAAAATTGGGAATCTATTTTAAAGAACATTCCTTATTACAAGAAAAACAGCAGTCCACATTTTTTCAAAAGGCCAAGGTTTTATGTTGTTGCTCAGGGGATGACTCATTGACCTTATAACACTCCTGACAAACACAAAAAGCATAATCGTAGGGTAAGTGCGGATGCCTTTTGAAACATGCAGGGTAAAAGACCAAAAGACGGTCTCTGCTTCAGCACATAGCAGATATAATTTCTAATTCAAATAACAGAATATATAACCAATTATATAACCCTGGATGACACAGCAAGGTAAACCAACCAAACATCTTAATTCCTCATCCTGGGACTAATTAACTATTGTTAACATGTTAGGGTATTCTCAATTTTTTTTTTCTATGACATGCTTTGGCAGTTTGAGAATATTTTATAAATCCTAAAAAGAGAAAGATTATGTTTATGAACTTATCTATCCATTTGGGTGTGATACCCTTTGATTGCATTAAATTCAGTTGAGGGGCCTTTGATTGGACTACCTGTTAAGGCTGATTTGGGGCTTATGATTTGACTACGTTAGTGGGTGTGACTCAGGCTGAGTCCCCACCCCCTTGCTGAGTCTGATATAAACTGATTCACAGGGAGAGACACAGGAGAGAGCGCTATCATTTTTTTTTTTTTTTT
>JAQZBX010078852.1:0-14060 GCA_029593785.1 Cabassous unicinctus
GGGGGAAGGGTGTCATTTCTCTTGTTGCATTTTTCAGTTTCTACTTGGCTCCTTTCTATAACTTTTATCTCTTGATATTCTCTAAATGGCAATCCATTGCTTTCATGCTTTCCTTTAGTTCTTTGTACATGAATTCCTTTAGCTCTCTGAACATATTTAAACTAGCTGATTTAAAGTCTTTATCTATATAGTCTAATGTCTGTACTCCCTCAGAGACAGTTTCTATTGATTGCTTTTTTTTCCTTATTATTTCCGTACTTTCTTATTTCTTTGCAGGTCTCATAATGTTTTGTTGAAAACTGGACATTTTAAATATTATATTCTAGCAACTCTGAAAATCAGACTCTCTCCCCTCCCAGTCTAACAGAAGAAAAATGGCATTTCAGTGTAGTTTTGAATTTGCATTTTTGTGAGTGAATTTGAGCATCTTTTCTAATGTATATAGCCCCTTCTGCGAACTGTTTTCTTTCTATGCACATTTTTCTGTTAGGCTGCTGGACTTGATGACTTGTAGGAATTCTTTAAAAATTAAGTAAATTGGCAGTTTTCCTCTGAAACGGAATATTTTCCAGGATTATCTCATGTTTGTTTGTGGTGATTTTTGGCAATGTATTTATTTCTGTGTAATGGAATGTATCAGTTTCATGGACTTTCTGCCATACTTAGGAAGGCCTTCCTAACTTCAAGATTATTTTTAATTCTCATGTTTTATTTTAGTAAATTTATTTTTCATTTTTCTCTTTTGAATTACTAATATATCTGATATTAATTTGTATCTATAAGGGGAGGTAGGGACCCAACATTTTTACTCAGAGGCTTCCCAGTTGTCCCAACACATTTTATTATATTATCAACTTTTCTTCACTGATTTGCAATAATACCCTTTCACACTCAAAATTTGCAAATGCATTCATATATCTTCTGGATTTTCCAACCTTTTGATGTGCCTGGCTATTCTTGTGTAAAACTTTTAGAAGTATACAGAATATTCATTTCAGCAGAATGTTGATAGGCTCGATCCTATATCATCAAAGAAGGAACTTTTGGTATACAAATATAAAGACACAATTGCATCAAAAATTTGATGGTCACAATTTTATTGTTAAATAAGACATTTTAGTATTCAAATTTTAGTAGTTTAACATTTTACTGCAGAAAAATCATTTCTCAGCAACATCAGCAGCTTAGTCACTCTTGACCACTGCTGCAATCTGTGATGTGAGGTTGACATTCATTTCAACGGGGGCTAGTGGAAAAATGAGACTTATTTTCCTTTCTAGCTAGTTCTGCTACTACAGGTTACCTATGATGGTGGTGTTGTTACCAAGTTAAGTTCTCCTTCCTTTTAAACAATAACTAAGATATGAATTTATTTCCCCTACAATTTCTGGACTTAAAGACTTGGCTTGTGGTGATGATGCCATTTCATTGAAACTTACCATGAGCTGACGCTTCAGGTACTTGCTTGATGAGGAAGCTTTCCAATATTTTCAGACTCAGACATAGATGGTGGCCCTTAATTTTTAACATTTATTTTCCATACTTTTCTTGCATTGTCATTTGATTTTATTACTTGAGAAAAAAAATATCATCCATAAACTGGATCTGGGAATGGAGAAAAGCTATTCAAGAAAACGAAATTTTCTCAATTTGTATCTGCAACTCAGGTACATTGGACCCTCATCAATGTCAGATTCCCCTGGAGTTGTTAAGTAAGCATCACATGCAAAATATATGCTACTCACAGGCATATTGGTTCATTTACATTCTCTGCAAGCAACAATTGATTACTAACAGAACTTACAGTACTTAATATTTAAGGATTTTCTGTGGCTTTCATTCAGCTTCCTTTTATAGTATGTAATAAGCTTCTATTCTACCATATTTAAACATCTCATAACTAATTATTGTGAAAACAATTTTATGTACAAAAGCAATTATTAATAAATGTCCTTTAGTGAAATAAGTAGATGGGCAGTTAATACTAAAATTAATAAGGTATATTTAGATATTCCTTTCTAAGGTAACAAGTATTTATCAAACTTTAGTAAAAGACAGAATCAATTATTAGCCCCTGGTTCTTTGGTATTTTGTCCAGCCTTGGTGACACCTGAGGCTCTCACCATGGGTCAGATCTTGCTAGCACCACCAACCTGAGGAATGGATAAGAGTTTGCCTGCACCTGGACTTTAGATCAGAATCAGACTGACGATGATGCACCAGACCAAGCACCTGCACTTCACTGTCAGGCTTCTGCCCAGTCACACCCGAGCTGCACCAATGGAGCAGCTGTCGATGGAGCAGCTGCGCTGATGGAGCAGCTGTGCCGATGGAGCAGCTGCACCAAGGCACCTGCGACATTCGCAGAAGAGCTCCAACCTGGAGCCTCCCCGGGCTGAGATGCTTCATGCTTACCCAGGCTCTTCTGACTCTGGGACACGAAAGCTGTGCCTGGGACCAAGGCCACTGCCGAGCCTTTCTAGACATTGGTTTCTGCCTGTCCTGTACCTTTCCTAAAGCAAAAATACACTTCCTGCTGAAATTGTCTATCTGAACCCAAGAGCATCGCTGCTAGTCCTAGAGGGCTGTGGCAATTACAGTCTTCTAATCATGAACAAGTCTTTGGAAGAATGAACAATGATCCTTCCAGAACTGCATTAATTTTCTGTTCTTTGATTCCATTTAGGACAAAGTTCCTTCAGGAAAAAGTCTCCTTGGGAAATCTTCAAATTGTGTGAAGATGAAAAACACTGAAAATGTTAACTTCCGGAATGGAGATGACTTGACTCAAAATCATGTACAACAGCATCTGTGATAATGATCTTTAAGCCAGACCTGAGAAAAAAAATAATAATAGTAAGGAAAAAAAGACCAAAGAGAAAAATGAGGTATTCACAGCACACTTTTTTCCCAATAATTTAACTTTAAAACAGACTTTGCTAGAATGTTCTAACAAGACAATTGTCTAACTTTGAGTCTATGGACACTAAGAATTTAAAGGAAAATATAATTGAAAAGATTGCTATGAGCTTTCGATCATTTTTAGTTGAAGAAGAGAATTTTTTAGATTTGTCCAAGTTATGAATTCTAGTAAAGTTGCTTTTATAAGGCTCTACTGAGAAAGATTTTCTTTTCCTGATAATATTCTGCTATGAGAACAAATGTTAATAATAAGTGCATTACTTCTGATCCTTGTATTTCATGCATTTGGACATGCAGAAACATGAAGTTTGGTGGATTAATAATAAGTTCAACAATTCCTCTACTTTACTTGCAGAGATTTCTGGGTCTCACAGAGTCATATACACAGTGAAAGGGGAATTGTTAAAATGATATGCAATTGTTGTTGATAATAGAACAGGTGTGTTGGAGGCTATGAGAGTGTCAGCATTTTGGGAACACTCTTCATTTTTAAGTTTTAGGATGTAATTATAGTACTGGATAAAGCAATAGCATCAGCGAGAAGCAGAAAAACAGTGAACCACTTTAAACATGTCTCATTAGCTAAAGATAAACCATATGACATTTCAGAGGTTTTGGAGCTGCCCGTTCTGTACATACAGGAGGCAACAAGATAGAATAGAAGCTACTGCATGCTAAAAAGGACAGATGAAAGCAAACCATAAATAATTCTTAACCAGTAAGCAGTATTGAGTTCTGTTAGTAACCGTGTTGCTTGCAGAGAATGTAATGAATTTGCTGGAACATGCTAAAGAAGTGACTGAACCGGTATGCCTGTGAGCACATATATTTCTTACATGACTTGCTTAACAACCATTTACTCATTCAAATCCAGGGAAAATGATGTTTTCAACATAACAGTCTTTTAATTTTCATCTGTATCCCAGATACAGTGGGTCCTCATCAATGTCAGTATTTTCCCCAGATGGTCAGCACAATAGATAAAACTTTTTATCATAGTCGGGAAATACCTATCTAAAACTTGTTTTGCAAGTTTCAATCAAGTTTTGCAAACTTTTTCAGCATTTATGGAAAGATTCTCATGGTGAATTTCGATAGGAGCTTTTGCACTAATCTTAGTCGTGCACAACTTCGCAAACCCCTGAAGCATCTCCAGTTCCCGGCCAGTGTGCTCTTAGCTTCGCTGAGTGTTTATATAGGGTGTGTGCCTTGCTGTAGGACTGCCCTAGAGTTTTCTACATTTGTGCCTCCTTGTCAGGTTTCAGTATAAGTTATCATGCTAACTTCCTTTGAAATGGAAGCTTTGAGTCCTTAAATATTTCAAAAGAGCTCCCGTGACAACCTCTAGACTTGGAAGTTTTGTTTTGGCGATTATGGTTAGAGAGTAGGCTAGGGTAGGGTTAGATTCTGGGCCACTTATTTCTCAAATATAAAATTAGATTATTTCTCTCCCTGGGGCAGCTTAAGAGATTTATGATTTCCTCCCGATTCACTTGCATAGTGTTGCGGGAAGTTTCCAATTAGAACTTTTTACTTTCTCATCTAAGTAGGCTATTTCCTAATTAGCACAATTTTCAGGTTTATTTCATCTGCTCTCTCCCCCAGAAATCTTTAAGGAATATAATATGAATTCTAATAAATGAACTTCAGCTTTTGTCATCAATTTCTTCCGTCACTGGCTTTTTAACTGCTTGAATTGGAGGTTTCTTTCATTCACTTTTACTCTTTATTTAGAAGCAAGCATTTTCCCCCTGGCGTTGTGTGTGCGGCTCTGAGGTTTCTGTGGATGAGGTTTGGGTTATAGCTATTTTCCAAATACTCTGCAATTGGGGTTTCACCTTCTCCTTGGCCTGAGATGTTTGTCTGGGAGGTCAGTGTCGGCAGCAGGCTGGCTCTGCACGTTCTGGCGTTCCTGCCTTCATGCTTTGGGGTGGCTGCCGTCTCCTCCTTTTCTGTATTTAGGGCTCTGCGTGCCTTGTTGGCTGGGCACTGGCCCTTTCATGATTGTTCCATGGTAACTGGACAAAACATAGCCAATGTTTTTGTTTGTTTGTTTGCAGGGCCTCTACCTTATGTTATTCCACATTTGAGTGAGGGAAGGCCAACTGAAGCCTTGTATTGCAAATGTGTTCCCGTCCTCGTAATTCCCAGAATTTGCTGTGTGAATGTGGAGTCACATCCGCAGCCATTAGAGCCCCCCTTTTAATAACGGTCAGTGTCTCACCCAGTGCTCCCTGGCCTGCTCCCACCTTGTCTGCCCCGTGCGTCTGTGCTCGTCGGGCCTCGCGGTCACTGCCTGCCCTGGCCTTTTCCAGGCCGAACCACTTTATTTCAGCATATTCTGAGCGTGGCCATTGTCAGGTCTCCTTTTCCGGCTCTGTTCTTTCTCCGATTTTTGTTAACGCTCTCTATTTCCACTTCTGTTTATAGCCTTGCATTCCATGTCCCTTGCCATGTTTTCAGCCATCTACTCTCCTTTTTACTGTTTCCAAACCGACTTTCAGCTTTGCTGTTTTCCCCCTTTCTGCTTTTCTCCCTCACCTGGAAAAGAAGAGGAGCTGGCTTGGGCACCTGCATCTGGAGCTCCTCATCCTGACTGATCTCTGGGTGTTTGGTTGGTTTTTTGATAATTGTTTCAGTTAAAAAAAAAAAAAATCACAGCTCTGTGGCTGGTTACGTGGCTGCTCATTGGTGACATTTTCCTAGTCAAGTGATCTGGTAATAATCGAGACTTAGCTAACAATGTGATTTCTCTCAAAACTGCAATATGCACCAAATGCTTTTTAAAAAGCAAGTGACCTGGTTTTATTAAATAATGTAATGATTTTGGGATGTTGATAACACTTCACCTCTACTTCAAACATTTTTTAAGAGTTAACACTAATTTTCCAATCTTTAAGGTATCTACTGATCATGCTTTAGAACTCGTAAACTTTTAAGGTGACTCCTAAAACAATGTGAGAGCAGAGCTAACCAGCCGTGGGGTCTCGGCTATTTTATTAGCACATGGGACTGGGAACAGAACACACAGCACATTCAAGAGCACACGGAGCTGGTGACCACTTCTTTAACATCATCAGACTGAGTAGGCAGAGGCGCTCACAGGTGATTCCATTCCAAAGACCAGCTTGTTTTTCTCAAGTTCACCATTAACCTTGGCTTGAAAAGAACGAGGTTTCAAAACTGTACCTACAAATATGTCATTAGTAAAGGTCAGAAGACAGATTAAACTCTCATAATATGCAGTTCCAAAAATATTCCTCCTAGAAGCAGTCCTTTGGAACCGTGTCTGAATCATTAGTGAGAAAAAACTTCTCTTCTTTGGAATTAACGGGGGAAGGAAACCGTTGTCTCCCTGAATGGTAAGTACAGGGATCGGGTGCTGACATCTCGGTGGCGCTCACGCCCGTGCCACCATGTGGAGCAAAGGGTCATGGCCACGCCGGCTCTGACTGGTACCCGAGTTCAGGACGGCCTTAAAAACTGTGTGTCAAGGGTGCGGGGTACAGGGGGACCAGAGGCTCTGGAGTCAGCAGATTTGGTTCATCCTAGAGCTGTCTTTTGAAATTTACATGGCATGCATATCCATTCTTCTCCCCAGACCTTCATCAAGCTGTGAAATGGCTACAGAGTTAAGCATTTCATGTTCCTTTTACAGCTCAATAAAAACGTGTGGTGGAAAAACAGTGAAATCAATATTTTCATACTTAAATACATGAAAAACTATCAAAACATAATGATTTAAATTTAGCATTGTTTTAGAAATTAGCTTTCATCTTATACTCAGTGAGGCCTTTTGTTTGAAGATCAGCTGACTCCTGAGTTGGCAGTAACCAGGTGGGATGAGCTTGCTGCTGTGTGCACCTGGGAGGGGGGCTTGATGCTGTGTGCACCTGGGGGAAGGCTGAGGCACCTGTGCTTGGCACTGTGCACACTGGGGGGACAGGTGGGCATCTGTGCTCAGTATTGTGTGCACCTGGGGGATGGCTGAGGCACCTGTGCTTGGTGCTTTGTGCACCTGGGGAAGCAGCTAAATCACCTGTGCTTAGTGCAGTGTGCACCTGGGGGATGGCTGGAACACCCTGCTTGGTGTTGGGTGAACCTGGGGGGCAGCTAAGGTACCTGTGCTCAGCACTGTGTGCACCTGGGGGATGGCGAAGGCACCTGTGCTTGGTGCTGGGTGAACCTGGAGGGCAGCTAAGGCACTTGTGCTTGGTGCTGGGTGCACCTGGGGGATGGCTGAGGCACCTGTGCTCGGTGCTGGATGCACCTGTGGGATGGCCGAGGCACCTGTGCTCAGTGCTGGGTGCACTGAGGGGGCAGCTAGGGTAGCTGTGCTTGGTGCTGTGTGTACCTGGGGGATGGCTGAGGCACCTGTGCTTGGTGCTGTGTGCACCTGGGAGATGGCTGAGGCACCTGTGCTCAGTTCTGGGTGCACCTGGGGGATGGCTAAGGAAGGCACCTGTGCTCAGTGCTGGGTGCAACTGGGGGATGGCCAAGACACTTGTGCTCAGTGCTGGGTGCACCTGGGGGAAGGCTGAGGCACCTGTGCTTGGTGCTGTGGGGGTGTGTGCAGCTGAGGCACCTGTCCGGTCACCGTCCCTGCCTTAGCCAGGATTCCTCTCTGGGGAGAGTCAACTATTGCACATATTCCATATCATTAGCATCATACGTTGGATTTATCCTGTTAAATAGGATTGAACATAATACTCAAGCAGGACTGCAAAAGCAGTCTAGAGTGTGTATTCATTTTTTAAAGGCATTATGCCATGAAAAATTGGGTAATTCCAGCTATTAAAACCTTTCGGAGTCAAACGAGCACAGAAGCACTGCAGTACTTTACAACAGTGAATTTCCATCAGAGGAAAGTTTTTGGAGAGCATTTGAAAGTTTGTTATCAATAAAATAAAAAAAACCCATAGAAACCACGTACAGACAGTAAAGCAGGATTCTGAACGGAGCTGAAGTTGAAGTCGGATGCAGCCGGCATCAAAGCCTGTGGCCCTGCGCTGAGGGCAGTCTGCATTCCTCTAAAATCCCGGAGGCTCTCAGAGCACAACTAGCAGCATGGCGAAAGCCAAAGACTCAAAGGCAAAATGTTTATAAAGGGAGGGAAAGGCAGCTATGAATTCAATGTGATTGAAAAAAAATCCAGCAAAATACTTACACCACTACCAGACAGCGCTACAAGTTAACAGAGCAAGAAGTTATCTACCTTGTAAAGCTCTGGGGCAGGTTTGGCAGAGGAAAATTTAAAGGTAAACTGAGCCTGGTTTGGGAAATACTGATGGGATGCCAGGGCGTCCCAGTGGCTTTGGTGGCAGGAGATGGAATGACGAGCGTGCACAAGGGACGACCCGAACTTAACTGCAGCTCTCGCCCCTGCGGCACACTCCCCCGCTCCTCTTCCCGCCACGCGCAGGCAACTTGAAGAATCAGGAGTAGGAAGAAACGTGGCTTCCCAGAATCCTGTCCAAGCACCGGCAGTTCATGCGGCTCTACACGCACCTGCAGCTGCTTTCAGCTCCAGCTCTCCATTCTTGAGCACTGGCCAGAGGAGCCACCACAGAGAACTCACCCCGTGCAGATGTGCACGCACGTTTTCAGCCCTGAGCTGCGTAATTCAGAGTTAACGGACTTAACAAGTAAACTAATAGATGTAAGATGCAAGGAGCGCAAAATCATAGGAGATATTAAATTTGAAAAAAGTCAAGTTAATTCAAATCCGTTTTTATTTATTCAAGCATTATGCTCTAAGCAGAAATGTTCTTTCGCATTCAGATGATAGTACAGCAAACACACTGACCAGCATAAAATGAATTGCTTTAATAGCACCGTAATACATTCTCACACAAATGTAAAGATTTCCTAAAAAGCTAAAGCTAGCCTGGACCAACATCCCTAATTCCTGGGCCTTCCCTGCAGCAACTGCAACAAAGAATTTGGTATTTATCCTTTCGGATGACTCATAAGGCCTTTAAATGGTCAATACATGCTCTAATAGAAATGTTACTGGACTGCTGCACAGCGTCTCCTAGATAGGTCTACAACTGTCTGCGTTATTATCCCCTATAGCTGAGCACACAGGTTACTTCCAGTTCTTTTCGTGCCATATAGCCAAGCAATGTTGCAGTGCACAAGCCTGCCTGCTTCCTTGTGCACACAGCGTGTTTTCTCTAGAGTTGACAGCTGCTCACTGCCTCAAAGACATGGAATAGGAGTGAAAGCTGAGCAGCAAGTCTGGAGAGAAACTATTAAATGAATTCTACCATCAGATTATTGTATCTATTTTCCTGTATGTTAATTATTATCAGGCATATAATCAAACGTACACAATTTTTGTGAAATCTGATAGTGTTTTTTTATTTTTCCTGTTTAATAAGGTTTGGCATGTGAATTTCTTCTGCAAAATGCTGGTTTACATCTTTTGCCTATTTTCACTCATTGTCTTATAGACATTTTTATTATTCTGCATTTTAATCCTCTCTCAATTAGAAGGGCTGCAAATATTTTCTTTTGTCCATTGCACGTCATAACTCAGCATGATGCCTTGCTGTACAGCATATTTTGATATAATTAAATGCATTTATCTTTTCCTCTTTGGCTTTCAGCATTTGAGAGTTTAAAAATGATTTTCTTAGCCCGTAATAAAAATTTTTCCATACATGCTAAATTTTTGTAGTTTTATTCCTCATTTTAAAATTTAGGTCATTATAATTTACAGATTGGGTAATTGGGGGAACAGTGAGTAGAGATCTGAGTTACATTTTCCAGATGGTTGACCAGTGGTAGCAATATTGCTGTACATTGACTAGCCTGTCAGAACCGCTGTTTTCCCACTTTCCTCAGGGGAACGAAAGCAAATACTATACCACCTGTCCATTGTTTAAGGGGCTTGGACTTCTTAATCAATGATTTACAAACTAGAAATGAACGTGTTATCTATATTTTAAGAGCTCATGTTTTGAGCAATGCCATATATTTCAAACTGAATTAACACTAACTATTGCTACCTACCCCTAGTTTTCAGATTTTTTAAAAACAGATTTCTGAGGCCCATCCCCAGAAAATCAATTCAGTAAGTCTGAAGTGAAGCTCAAGAATTTTCCTTGTTAAGCTATTCAAGTGCTTCGTATAGATTTCAGGAAACCAAACCAAACCATGCCTTGAAAAGTCATAGCTTATGATCAGGCTGCCTGTGTACAGAGCTGATTGGCAAACTGGCGATGTCATGATGCTTAAGACCTTTACAAAGAGGATTTACATATTTTTATTCATGAGGCACTCCAGGCTTTTTCCAAGTGCCTCAGCTAGTATTCATGTATACATGAATAAAAATAAAGGCGCTTGATTTTTCAGTGAACAAGGAAGCCACAGGGTTCTCTCCTTTCTTTTAACCATTTATGTAGTTTGCCAAAATTCAAATTTTATGTTAAAGTTACAAAACCAAATTCTGGCAAGAATTTAAGGAGTAAAGCAAACAGTTCCTCAGTTATAATTGCTTCTAAATGTAGGAAATGGTAAATCTAAATAGGTGATCCCACACTCTGACATGCAGAATCCTGATATTTACAGAAAACAATTGTTACATCGATCTTTAAAATTCACCTGAGAAGATAACAGATATGGGAAAGATAAGCTAAGAGAGGGTGACACACCCAAGTCTGAATCCCCTGCTAAACCAATTTAAGCATGATGGATTTCTTGAATAAAATGAAAATCAACACACAAAAAATTCCAAGCAGACATTAGTCTTATTCAGAATACACTTTATAGTTCTCACATTTTGGATTTGGCACTAACATTTCTTACTACTTACACCTTTGGATTTTGGAATTTAAAAGGTGAAAAATGTTGTACTTTGTATCTACATTGGAAAAGAAAGAGTATGCACTGATTTTCTTATAAGACAAGATTTAATGCAATATTTTAAAAAATTTAAAGGGATGATATTACTTAAATAAGTGTTACTTAAATCAGGGTCTTATTTCTATTCTTTAAAAGAAAATATCTGTTTCTACATACAGCACATGTCCACAGAGACCAAAGGGTTAGTTTTGTAAATGCGTGACGTCAGGACAGTGCTGTTTACTCACGGAGCACACGGCAGGGACAAGTCCGTGCTCGCTTTCTCTTCTTTTGCTCCATGAATCCATGGATCTTTCCGATCCAAGCTCCCACATAATGTATAAGATTAATTTGGTCAATGTCTTATTTTGCATTGGCTTTGTATTATGTCATAAAAGGCCTTTAAAATTCCTCTGAAAGATATAATTTGGATCTTTCCCACAATATCAAGTCCCTTAAAGGGGTAAGGGGAACAGTTGCAAAGTTTCCTAAAGGAGAAAAGCAGACTGCCTTAATTCAAATCAGAGCTGCTTTTCCAGAACTGAGCTAGTGATAATCCAGATACTGTGAGTCTGCCTTAAGCTTCTCGCTTTAAATGTACTTTAAATGCACAAACCTTATGGACAACTACGCGCGAGCTAGCTACCTTCACTGTTCGTACCTGCAGGATCTTTGGTTTGAGTGCTTATGCTCTAAAGTAAACTCTCAACACTGCTGTTAGAGGTTTGAGTGGCAGTGACAGTGACACCTGTCAGGCCCCAGGTAGAAACAGACACACCTGGGACAAGCCAGGTGCAGGAAGACGAGATGACGGTGTCTGCTGTTTCCCGCCAGACCCAGGAGGCAGCGTCCACCGAATCTGCGCGTCAGCCCTCGTTCAACAGCCGGGAGCAGCACCAGCTTCGGCTAATCATGAACTTAAGGGTAACACTTTTACGTGGACGAGAGTCTTAAAGAGGAAAAACGAAGTGCTAAGCAGGACCGGCAAGCCTTCTGAGGCTAAGAGCAGCTAAACCACGCCCGCGTCACTGCAGTGGAAGAGGCGGACAAGCAGGAAACAAAACAAGAGCGCATTCAGGAGACCGCAGGGAAGGTTTTATTATCATCCCCACGGTTGATGCTAAAGCCCCAACTCAGAAGCCTCACCGAATCCTGAGGGACCGACACTGAAAACAGCGTCTAAGAGGATGTAAACACTGTCCTCCATGCAAAGGCAACCACAGAAGCTCGGGAGTTAGTCCCTTACATCGTGGCACCACTAGAAGGAATACTTCCAGAAGGTTCCCCCTTCAACTGAGCCAGCTCCCCCGTGCACAGAGATTCCCAGTGCAGCCGGCATGTGCAAGCGGGTCTCGGGATCCCCTGGGAACTGAGCCAGGCCACTGTGCCACAGAAGCAGAAGCCACGCTAGCAGCACTGGGACTTGCTCCCGGCTGCCAGGGGCTCCTGATCCAGCTTAATCTTGCCCTCGTCGCTCTCCTCAGCAGCAAATCTTTGATGGTTTGCAAGAACCGTCTCCACCAGGAACCGGGCTGCCTCGTCTATGTTGATGTTATCCTGCAAGGCATAAAGGAAGAACTGGGTGAGCGCTGCTTCCTAGCCTGGAGCACCGAGTGCCGGGAGTTGTCAGCATGTGTGGGATAGCCCAGCTCCACGCTCGCGGCCACCGCTCACGTGCCCACGCCACGAGCTCGGTGCAATCGCGCCTGCTTCGTGTGACAGAGGCTCGCTCTCCTCCACGTTCTTGTTCTTTCACCTTGGGGCACTGAGCTCGGGTAGGTACCCAGATGGTCGTGTAAATGGAAGCACTCGGGCTCAAAGCCCTGCCCTTGGGCTTCTCACTTAAGGACTCAGAACACGCCGTCAGGAGTTAGAAGCTAGGGGCTTAGGCCATGTGAACGCATCATGAGCGGACCCTGCCTGGTCCCCACCTCTGAGCCTGGCGGTACTTTTAGTCGTCACGTCTAAACGAACGAGAACGTGGGTGAGGCACAAAAGGCTTCCCCAGCCCCCACAACGGTACAAGCCAGGAACACGCAGCAAGCACTGCGCTCACTTAAAAAATGTATACGTCTTTTCGTCTGTAAATAGTCTCAGGTTTACAAAAACGATGCAAAAATAGTAAGAATTTGTGAATACCTTTCACCCATATTCCCAAATGGTAGTGTTGGGTTAATCACCAGCCTTCTTCAAATCGACCATGACTCACCTAATCCCGTTTCTGACCGTGGACAGCTGTATTCTATCCTCTCCCATATTCTGGATCACTCAGCAGCCGTTTTCCATCCTCTGTGATCTGGACAACTCCACAGCTGCCTTCCCTCCTCTCTGTGATATGGACCACTCAGCGGCTGCTTCCCATCCTGTGATGTGGACCACTCAGCGGCTGCTTTCCCTCCTCTCTGTGATGTGGACCACTCAGCGGCTGCTTTCCCTCCTCTCTGTGATGTGGACCACTCAGCGGCTGCTTTCCATCCTGTGATAAGGACCACTCCACAGCTGTTTTCCATTCTCTCTGTGATATGGACTGCTCCACAGCTGTTTTCCCTCCTTTCTGTGATATGGACCACTCAGCGGCTGTTTTCCATCCTGTGATATGGACCACTCAGTGGCTGTTTCCCATCCTCTGATATGGACTGCTCCACAGCTGTTTTCCCTCCTCTCTGTGATATGGACCACTCCACAGCTGTTTTCCATCCTCTCTGTGATATGGACCACTCAGTGGCTGTTTCCCATCCTCTCTGTGATATGGACTGCTCCACAGCTGTTTTCCCTCCTCTCTGTACTCTGAATCACTCCACAGTCTCTTCGTCTCTCATAACCTTGATGCTCCTGAAGAGTCCTTGCTAGAGAACATCCCTCAACCCGGGCTCTTTCCGGTTTCCTTAGCCTTAAAATCAGGTATGCCTTTGGGGCAAGAATGAGACATCCGTGGAGTCTCTTCTAGGCCATCAGGAGGTGCACACCAATCTGACCTCTCACTGGTGACATCAACTCGTCTCAGCTTAAACCCCATCTGCCAGGCTTCTCCATGGGACAGTAGACTGTTTTTCCCTCTGTACTTAGGAAGTACAGACATGTAGAAACCTTGCTTCTCATCCATTTGCCCGCCAATTTTGGCATCAACTGATGTTTCTTGCTGAAACAGTTATTACTGTGGCTTTTGTCAAGTGGTGATTTTGTATTTCCATCATTCCTTACACATGCATTGGTTGGAATTCTACTGCAAGGAAGACTCTCCCTTCTTCCCATGTATTTATTCCTGTGTTTATTCATAGGATGCATTATTG
>JAQZBX010078853.1:0-14055 GCA_029593785.1 Cabassous unicinctus
TTATGCTAAGTAAAAGAAACCAGACACAAAGTACTACATATTGTATGATTCCATTTATATGAAATATATAAAAAAAGGGAGAGAATACATTCTCTAATCTAAATTAATTTATAAAGACGGAATTAGTTAAGTGGTTATGTACAGCTGGGGAAGGATAGAGGGATTAAGAGGTGACTGCTAAGACGTGTGGAGTTTTTCTTTTTGGAGTAATGAAATTGTTCTAAAATTTTTTGTGGTGATTCATGCATAATTCTGTGATTATACTAACAACCACTGATTGTACACTTTGGGTAGATTGTATGGTATGTGAATATATCTCAATAAAACTGCATAAAAAACAAACAGAAAGCCCCACAAAAATATCAAAGCTATTGGTCATTAACAAAATTGAATAGCATTTAAGATTTTAAGTTCCAGTATAGTAAAAGGTTAAAACTGAAGTTAGGCAATAACATTTAGTTATTTTGCAGAGCCAGTGTATTATATTAATCTTGAAAGAGATTTCAAGTGAGAACTTCATTTTAGTCTGATAAGCTTTACGGTGTAACAGTTTATATGTAGAAAGAATTGGCTTGGCGTGATGAAAGCCTTGAAGCTGTGTAATATTTATTATTCCTAAGAAATATATGAAATCTGTATTTGCATTTCTTTTCTCAGGGAAAAGGGAATGTAGTGTTTAACCTGCTTTTTAAATTTTAAATTTTAAAAAATATTTTTTTATTACAGAAGTTGTAAACTTACAAAATAATCATGCACATGTGTAGAATTCCCATACAACACTCCTTCATCAACACACCAAAACGTGGTGGAACATTTGTTACAGATTATGAGATAATATCATCAGACTATTACTGCCAACCATGGTCCATAGCATTCATTTGGAACACTTTTTCCATACTCCCCTATTATGAACACAGTACATCTTTGGTATAGATGTATGAATTTTACAGTATTACTGTTTACCATAGTCCACAGGTCACTCCAGTTGTATTTTTCTTATGCTTCTCCACATTCCCACCACCCTGCAATAGTGATGTACATCCGCTCTAGCTCACGGAAGGATACTCTTGCATCTGTACCATCAACCACAATTCTCATCCACCTCTGGGTTCACCGTGTTATTCAATCCCTAGATTATTCCCTTGCTTTCTTTCAATTGATATTTACACCCCTAGACTATCTTTTTCAGCCACATTCCCATTTATAAACCAGCTGTTATGCACTATAATGTGTTACCATCAACTCTATACATTTCTACACTTTTTACAATAAAGTTAATAAAACTTCTACATACATTAAGCATCAGTATTCTTTCTTAGCCCTCCTCTTGTCTTCTGATGAAGCTTCATACCCCTTCCTCCCCTGCCTAGGGCAGGGATGGAGCTGCAGGAACGGGCAGCAATCTGTGCTGTGGATCCAAAATGACTACAGTTGTCCAGGTTGACTGCTGTAGCACCAGCTCCCCTCTCCCCACCAGGTGTGAGGATGGACGTTCTGGAGTGACCAACAATCTGATCTGTATGGGCTGTGTGCACCTGCTGTTGCCCTGACAGGCTGAGGGCATACTCTCCCTTCTGTCCTTTGGGAGTGGGAATGGAAACACCGATGCCCAACAGTTCAGTCCATGTAGGCTTAAAGTGCCTGTTGTTTCCCTGAGAGGCTGAGGAAACACCAACCCCCTTCTATCCTATTGGGGGTGGGGGTGGATCCACAGGTCCACCTGTGCAGTCCAGGCTGTGCAGGCCAAAAGTGCCTGCCATTGCCCAGAAATGCTGAGGAAACACAGCTCCCCTCTTATCCTATTGGGGGCGGGGTGGGCAAGGATGGTGCCACAGGTGCCTGAGTATACAGACCGTGTGGGCCAAAAGTGCCTGTAGTTTCCCAGAGAGGCTGAAGAAACTCCCTTCTATTCTACGGGGTTGGAGGGGTGGAGATGGAATTGAAGGTGCTCAACAAACCAGTTTGCGTGGGCTGAAAGTGTCTGCAGTTGCCCTGAGAGGCTGAGGAAACACAGCTCCTCTCCTGTCTTATTGGGGTTTGGGTTTGGAGCCTCAGGTGTCCAACTATTCAGTCTGTGCCAGCTGAAAGCACCTGCAGTTACCTGGAGAGGCTGGTTGAGGTCCTGCCAGCTTCTTCCCTGCCGGAGGTGAGGCTGAAGCCTAAACTAGGGCTGCAGTATGATCTGGGTGGAAAGAAGCCAGTCCTTACTTTCACTGTGATTTTCAGTCAGCCTGGCTTCCCCTTATGCAGAGAGTAGAGTCAAAATGGCCACTACTGGCCTCTTTCTGACTTGGACAAGCTCAAACTTTAGCTGTTTTTAGGATTATACTTTAGCCTGCAGAATTTGCCTATCAGTGGCTGAAGTTGGTGCCCAACCGTCTCTTCCTCCTCCGTTTTTGGGAAATGGAGCTTCCAGTTCCAGCTGCGGAATAGCTCCCTACACGGCTTGCCCTGCCAGTGGAGGATGGGCACTGGCCTCTGGGGCATGGAGTGCTCTACTCACAAATCTTCTCTGCAGATGGGCAGTCTCCTCCTTCCATTCTTTCAAGGATGTTGCAGGATGCTCTTCTGGTCTCCTGGGCCCCCCAAACAGTTGCTTTAGATAGCTCTGGGTGAATACTAACTACCCTGTAGAAAGAGCTGATTCTGGGAGCTCCTTACTCTGCCGCCATCTTGCTGGTTGTCCTTAACCTTTTTTTGAAGACATCTTGATATGCAAATGTAGACATGTTGACACTGCTAAAACCAGTTCATTTAGAGATAAACATTTTGTTTTGTGATATTTAGAGTCGAAGAATATACTGAGTTGGTTTAAAAATAATGAACCTCAGACAGAAAACATGACTTAAAAATCTGTATTGTCTTTCCCTCGCTTGATATTTTATTGCTATAATCGCTATTTAACATTACTTTTGTATTTTAAAGTATTTTGTTCACAACTATGAATTAATTAGGCTGGATTTGGTCATACTCAGTGGTCAAATTTTAAGGAAAATTTGTGGTTCCAATCTAACCGAGTTGATAAAGATTCCCCTGTAAGCAGCTGATCCCAGAACTTCCCTGTTTCTTCCTACTTATTGGTCTGGAATCTGAGACCATTTTTTTCAGGTCATGTCTAATTCCATTGAATGCAGAGAAGCTCAGCATCAATCTATTCCGATAAGGGAGTCAGGGAAATATGAACAGGCAAAAGTGACTGAGCCCCAATCTTAAATGATATCAATCAACTTCCAAGTACTTATGTTCCATATTCATAACCATATATGTCAATAATATCCAGGAATAGTGTCATCTGTAGTGTGCGTATGGAATATTATGGTCCTCCAACACAATGCTAAAGCATTTTTGCTAAAATCATGTTGCAAACTAAAAAAAAAAAAACCAACAACAAAAAAGAACATTCTTTCCTTCTTAAGAATATCTTATTACTTCTTACTGGGGATTTCCTGGAAGTCATTCTAATACATCGTTTTCCATGAGCTGAAAGAGAAAAGAGGCATATCAAAGAGACATTGCAGTGATGGATATAGGCCATTGAATATTTTGTGAAAACCTACAAAATTGTGCGGGACAGAGTGTTAACTATAATGTAAACTCTAGTCCACGGTTAGAAGCAATGCTTCAATATGTGTTCATCAACTGTAACAAACGTACCACACTAATGAGGGATGTTGGTGATGTGGGAAAGTGTGTGAGGGGGAGGGAGTGGGGCATATGGGAATCCCTTATTTTTTAATGTAACATTTATGTAATCTAAAGCCTTTTTAAAAATAAAAAAAAATTAATTAAAAAAATAGCTGGGAAGGTTTTAAAAAAAATCTGATCCTCTACCTCTCCCAAACCCACATTCTGATTTGCCTTCTAGGGAGCATATTAACATGCAAGCTCACTTTACAAGGGATGTGAGGTGCCTACGTGGCTCAGAGTGACTCATCATCATTAATTAAGCAACTTGGTGGCTTTGAGAGCGGTGCATTTCGGGCCATTTGCTGATTCCTTTAGGCAATCTTAATGCTGAGCCCCATGGGCACCAAGAAATAGCATGTGATTAGAACAGAAGCAATTACTCTTAGAAAAGCGTCATTAATTTCAAAAGCTCTTGTCCTGAGCTATGTGGCTAAGTGGAGACAAATTAGGATGCAGTCTAGAGGAGGGAAGGTGAAGTAGTTTTCCCCTCTTCAGGACTGAAAGAAAACCTAATGTCATCTGTTCCAAGCAGTTAATTCTTCCTCCGGGGTGGGAGAAGCAGGTTTGGGAAAGAGCAGTCCATAGGAGACCTAGGGTTTGTATCAATTCTGCTGCAGTTGATCTTTGCAGTTCTTCGTTGTTTGGTCTCCTCTTCCATAAAAAGGAGCTGTTCCTGTTTCCCGTTTGTCTCCATCACAGAGCCTGTCTGGGGTCTCATTCACAGTGGAAAGGGCAATGGATCATTCTGAGGAGACCTGGCTTCTAGGGTCTGTCCTGTTCCTCTCCTCAGGCCACAAGTCTCTCCCCCTTTCTGGGCTTTCTTCTTCCTCAAAGCAAAGCAAGAGCTTCTCTTTGGTCCTTATTTAGAAACAGATTCTGAAACACAAATTCTTATTAGCAGGGTGATCAAAGCATTTGGACAGTGCCCTCTTTTACTCTCTACTTCTGAAACCTGCTCAGACAGGAGGTTTAAAAAAAAACAAAAACACAAAACCAATCCTCAATAGCTAATGAATGCCATGGGAATTTGTCAAGATTATCTATGTGATTATCCAGGGTAGTAGTTGCTCTCTCTCTCAGGCTTAAAAATAACATATATTGAGTCCATATTATATGTTGGGCTTTGCATGATGTTCTTTTGTAAAGATAGGTCATTGAATGATATTTTCAGGTATTCCTAATTTATAGATGGGCAAACTAAGGTCCAAGAGATTATGCAAGAAGAAGCCCCAAATCTCATGCCAGGATGTGAACCAAAGTTTTGGACTCCAATTTCTGTGCTCTTTCTACATCACAATTGATAGAAGACACGAAATCCACAGGAACTTAATTTTTTGGATCTCGTAGCTTTATTAAGTGATTCATGAATCAAGAAGCATCCAAGCCATAAAGTGGAGGTGAGCTCTGAAGAACAAGAACAAGGCTTACACAGGCAGAACGAGGATATCTTAAAGAATATAATCTTATTGATTGGTACAGGATCGTTTTCCTTATTTGGCGTAGCCTTGAGTTAGAGGAACTAAGCTACTTAAGAAAAAAGATGCTGGTGGGTTATGATCGATTGTTCTCAGGTTTCAGGGTCTGGGAGAATGAGCCCTTACAAGAGATAGGCACTTAAGCTTCAGTTTGCTGACGTGAAGGATTCCATCTCAGGTCTATTTAATTTATTTAACATGATAAAGCTAACTTTTCTTTGAGAACTGACTTAGTTGTATCCACACTCTTCTCATCTTTCTATCCTTTCTAGATCCATAATAGAATCCTTATTTCTTCAAAAGAAAAAAACTACATCCACTATTTATTTTTATAACCCATTTTCATTCTATAGCAAAGTAATATGCCTCTGTTTCCAGCTTTCCACTGAAACACTCTGCAAAGGGCAGTTTCTGAAACAAATGTGTGTACTTAATTCACGTTGTACTTGTCGACCACCCTTTTTCCTGAAACTCGTTCCTCCTCTGGTTGCCTTGTCCTGGTCCCTCCTCATCCTCCTTCTCTCTCACTGAATGTCCATTCCTGGCCTTTTTTGAGGGTTCCTCTTTCACTCAGAATGATGGACAGTGGAAATGTCCATTCACTACAGGGGAAACCCCATCACCACCCACAGTTACCAATGGTTGGACATCAGCACATTTCCCAAAGTCTGGATGATTCTAGGTGAATAGCAACTTCCAAAGTACAACTTTTCAGGTTAGGCTGGGAACTTGCCTGTCTCCTTCACTTCTTAATTTTTGCTGCTTGGCCCGTTATTGGTGTAGAAGGATTTGTTGAATAAATTAAAATGATGATCGGTAGGGGATTTCCAAACAAAGAGTGGGTCCACTCCATGTGGCCTGTGCAGAATGTGCCCAGGAATGAGGCCAGAAGTGCTTGGGGCTTTCATAGAAACTGTGAGATTATATAAGAAGAAGCTACAATACATTGTAGCTACAATACGGGGTGGATCTCTGGAGGAACTGCTGGAAGTGAGGCTGGGCAGTGTCAAGAAAAGTTATGAAAGTCTTTGAAATGGCAATAAATAAAACCAAGAAACAAAACCTTACTGAGTATCTTATGGAATGCTGGGCATTTCCTATTGCACCCATCCATATGATGTGATTCTGTAATGGTTTGCCCTGTTCACTGTCTTTGAGCTCTTTGGCAATTCTGTAAATTGTAGCAAACTGATAGTAATACAAAGGATTCTTTTTTTTTTAAGTACCTGGCCGTTGATTGAACCCTGGACCTCCTATGTAGGAGGCTGGCACTCAGCCACTGAGCCACATGGACTCCCCTGAGCTGGGGAGTTTGCTTGTTGTTTGTTTTTTGTTTTTAGGAGGCACCGGGGGAACGAGCCTGGGACCTCCCATGTGGGAAGCAGATACTCAAACGCTTGAGCCACATCCACTCCCACAAATAATTCTTGTCTATGAAATGAAAATGAATTTGTCAGGTCGAGGTGCAATTGATTCTCCACATATTCTCCACATTGTCTGTCCCTCCCTCTTACCTGTGGAAGCATCCCGTTTTGCATCTGTTACATTCATTTTGGCATTTGTGACTGCCTATGTATGTGTGTCTGTTCTTTAGACTCTCCTTTGAACTGTTTGTTTATTTGTTTTTAATTTAGAGCTAGTGTAGGTTTACTGAATAATCAGAGTTCCCATACCCTCAACCCCACTCCACCCACACAGAATGTCCCCCACTATTTACACTGAGCTGGGTTTTAGCACTGTGGTGGTTTGGGGCTGCTTATGTACCCCAGAAAAACATGTTCTTAAGCTTAATCCAGTCCTAACCCATTGTTAGGACTTTTGATGAGGTTACTTCAGTTAAGGTGTGGCTCAGTTCAATCTGGCTGGGTCCTATTTCTGTAGTTCTTGATAAGCAGAATGAAATTCAGACAGATAGAAAGCCATGGGAAACAGGAAGCTGAAGTGACTAGAATATGGAAGAGAAAGGAGAGGTGAGGAGAGGCCACGATGTGCATTGCCATGTGAAAGAGGAGCCAAGGACCAAGGATCGCTGGCAGCCAGCCCCAGAATGCCAGACTTTGGGAAGAAAGCATCGCCTTGATGACACCTTGGTTTAGACTTTTTCCTGTCCTCAAAATCATGAGCTAATAAATCCCCACTGTTTAAGCCAAACCTTTGCATAGTTATTTGCTTGAGCAGCCAAGGAAACTAAAACAAACACGTTATCCTTGCTAGTTCCTCATTAAACAATGAGCTAAGTGAAAACGTTTGACACATGTTCATTTTGTATTTGTATGAGAGTCATGATTTTTATTAATACCTTTTAAAAAAATTATCGTGAACAGAAGATGGATGGGAGTTAGGCCTTGAAAGCCACTGTGGAGAATTTGCATTTTATACAGTGTCAGAGGTTTTTAAAGATGAAACAAAATGGGTTTGGATTTATGTTTTTGGACAAACACTTTGGTGTGTAGGTGGAGGCTTGGTTGTGGGAGAGAGACCAGCTATCGGGCCATTAAAAGATGAGAGGTGGGATAGGCCCAAGCACAAAACCTTAGCCTGCAGAGTGATGCCTGGCGCTCCAGAAACACTTACTGAAGGAATAAAGAAACAGATGAATTAAAGGCTAACTTTGGAAACAGGCAGATCAGGGAAACATTTATGAAGACAAGTTTCAGTTAGGCAAACGCTCTATAATTTAAATTCTCTATAATTTACATCTCTCTGATTAAATTCTTTGGGTATATATTTTCATTGACCCTTATTAATACTATTATTTTTGAAGTGTCGAGTAACAAATCTTCTTAACAACACATACTCTAAAGTCCTCCTTGTCTAAGTTCGCTAGTGCTGCCAATTAAACGATAGGAATTTATTGTCTCATGGTTTTGGAGGCTGGAGATCCAAAATCAAGGTGTCACCAGGCCATGCTTTCTCCTGGAGTCTGTAGTGTTCTGGTGCTGGCTTAATTTCTGCCTCTGTCACATGGCAATATCTGTCTCTTTCTCTGCCTTCACTTCTGGCTTCTTCTCCTCCTGCTAAGTTGCCTCCTTATAAGGATTAAGGCCTGCCCTCATTTGATTTAGCCATACGCTAAGTAATAACAACTTCAAAGGCCCTATTTACATCAAGTGGGTTCACACCCACAGGACTGGGGTTAGGGCTTGCACTTGTCTTTATGGGAGACATGATTCCATCTACTACACTCTTTAACTCAATTCTATAGTCACTATGTTAGCGCTTTTCAGAGAGATAGGTAAAGAAATTGGTGCTGTGAGGTTGTGGCAGCTGTACATGGGGCTCCCAGGAACCACTTGCATCGTCTCCTCCCACATTGCCATTGGGCTTGGCTGAGTGACTTTTTGGCCAATGGAGCGTCAGCAGTCATGATACAAGCAGAGACTGGATACACACTTGTACAATGGGGCTTGTCTTCTGGAACACTCCTTCTTGGACCCCAACCACTGGACTATAATGACATCCAGGCTATCCTGTCAGAGAGAGTGGCCACATGGGGAGGAGCTGGGGTTAGAGATGCCTCATGAAAAGAGAGGCCATGTGGAGGAGAGCCGGAGTGCCCAGCTGAATCCCCAGGTCAATGCCACCTGCACGAGTGACCCCAGCCAACACCACCTGGGGCAGAACTTCCCCATCTACCCACAGACTCAGGGGAAATCATTGCTGTTTTAAGCCACTATGGTTTGGCTTTTTGCTTTGTTTTGTTTCACCCCATACTCTAATAGAAACTGAAACATAGGGTGAGGGCAGTTTGCTTCAAGGGCAACCAGCAAGGCCACACCTAGCCAAGTTATTGACTGACTGAAAATTTTTAAATCAATGGCCCCATAGAGATTCTGTTGGCAGTTCCTATCTCCAATACGGTAGCAAGTGCACCACCCCTGTGAGTGCTCAGTCTCAGCCATCAGCAGACTAAGGTCAGCGGAACTCTGGTCTTGATTTCATTTATTTTATTCCCTCCCTATTTGCCTGGATCTCATGGGAGGGAAGGACAGCATGGCAAGCCCTCAGGTACGGCAGATTCTAGAGGGAGCCCAATAATTGGCTGGCTATGCCAGACTGACGCCTGTAAAATTGGTTTCACCATAGCAAGCTCTCAAGGGGTGCAGGGCATTGGGTCCATTTGGCTAATTAATCTTGATATTTAACTCACACCCACACCTCCACATGCCTGCATGGAAAAAGGTTGAATATGAAAGTAGAACTAATGAAAGCAAGGTATGACAACCTGAAGTGACTTTGTTTCATCTCACAGAGATATGCATTTTAATTGTAAAAGTTAGCTACCTTTGGGGAACCTAAAGAACAGAACTTGTTCAAAGGTATAACATTCCCCTTCCCATATTCCCTATCACAATTACTCACACTAATTTCCACTCTTTGTCCCTCTCTTCTTACTCATACTATGTGTGGCAGTTTGATATTATTGATGAAGTCCAAAAAGAAATACTGATTATGTTTGTAAATTGGTCTGTTCCTCTGGGCTCGTGACACCCTTTGATTGTATTAAATTCAGAGGTTTCACTTTTACTTGATTAAATTAATGATAGGGCTTTGATTCAGTAGGACATTGATTCCCGCCCACCAAGGGGGCAGGGACTCACAGAGAAAACCACATGGAAGAGGATAGTTTGAGTTTTGATGCTGGAGCCCCGGGAAGCAAATACACAGAGAAGAGGATACGTGAGGAAAGAGAGAAGGCTCCATTAGACACGGCAGAGGCCCCGGAAGAGAGACAAGCCATTTGCCTGATAGTCTACAGCTGACCTTGTGAAGCGAGCAGAGCAGCTGAGCCCGGAAAGGAATGAGACCTAGGGAAACAGATGAGACTTATCCCAGCCTATAGCTGAGACCAGAAGAAGCTGGGACCATGGAGCCTGAAGAGGAAGAGGAAGGCTGAACCCTCACAGACATTGCCAGCCATCTTGCTTCAACACATGACAACAGACCTTGAGTGAGAAAGTACCTCTTATGGTACCTTGAGTTGGACTGTTCATGGCCTTGTGACTCTAAGCTTCTACCCCAAATAAATACCCTTTATAAAACTCAACAGATTTCTGATACTATGCATCAGCACCCCTCTGGCTGACTAATACATTATGTCTATAATATTGAGTGATTTTTTTTTTTTTTGGAGGTACCAGGGATTGAACTTGGGACCTTGTATATGCAAAGCAGGTGCTCAACCACTGAGCTCCACCTGCTCCACCTGAGTGATCTTTTAGCTCTTCTGCTTGTGAAATATTTGCTCACAGATCCACTAACTGCTCCTGGGCTTTTATTTGACTGAGTGGATAAAGTAAATTGAAGCCAAGAGCCAAGTACTTAGGGCAACAGAGCAGACTTTTGTAGAGGATTGTGGAGAAGAGGAGAAGTGGTGAGCTGTCAAAGAAGTAGCTCAGGAGGGCTGTTGAGGGGAGATTGGTTGGGGTGAAGGGTGTGGTGCTGAGTCTCCCCACTTCTATGAAATTTTCAGTAAAATATCCCTGACTAGTAAATTTATTGTGGAATCAGGTCTGTCTTGAGATGTATTGAAGTGCTTAGTTCTTGGGTATGGGGGAAGAGCAGAGACTTCATGGAGGTCCATACCATCTGAATCCCATGTGTCATGTTTGTGGCAAGAACTTCAGTGGTATAATTAGCAGAAACGGGCTCCCACACAAAGCCCCTCTCCCTTCAATAAGAAGGGCTTTCCTCCTTTCTCCCCGGGGGCAGGCCAAATGGTTCTTGGAGAGAGGTGAGGGTTAATGGGTGGGTTGGGAGAAGGTGGAGGAGACGGAGCCACTGTCACTTGTCTACCTTTTTTTAACTGAAGAAAACTTTGTTAACGGTTTTCTTTGGGAGATAACTCCCGGACCCAGATGAAGAACCAGGATTGGCTTAAACTAATCATGGAATCTCATTTCCTTTGCTAGTGATTGGTTTAGAGAAGTGGACATATGATCCAGTTCTGGCCAGTGAGACATAAGGGAGGAAGTTTCCAGGGGACGACTTTCCTCTGTAATAAAAAGGAGATCTGTACTAAGAGAAGGCTCCTCTCCACCAGCCCTCTTCCTGCTTGTGTTGCTGTTGTGTGAGGATGCAATGTTTGGAGCTTTGGCAGCCACCTTGCGAGCCCAAGAAGAAGGTCACCATAGTTTTAGAAAGGCTGAAACAATTTAGGTTGGAACTACCTACCTTCAGACATTTTGTTAAGTGAGGTGAATAAATATCCTTGTGGTTATATCACTGTTAGTCAGGTTTTCTGTTATATTAAACTAACATAGAATCCCAATACCCCACCCTCCGCTCCCCATGGCTAGATGAAGTTGAATGCCTCAGTGCCATCACCAAGAGTGAAAATTTGGAGCTTCCAAGTTGCAGCCCAAGGCACCTGCAGAATTAAGGAGGTAGCACTCTGGGGTCATCAGGAGTTTGCTCTGGTAGCAAGGACAGTACACTGGGGTCTGAGTGAGGTTACGTCCCTACAGGGCTCACCTTCTTTCAGTCCTTTTTACGTTCATCCCACTCCTTCCCTCCTTCCTCTGGGAACTGCCTCTGCCTTGGGGATAGCAGCCCTGCCCTGGAGGGAGAGTCCTGAGTCCGTTCACACCCTGGTTGAATTTCGGTGTGTTCCACTTTGTGGCGATCCTTTCAACCTGAGCAAAGCTCAAGGGGATAATTATAGCAACATTTATGAGTTGTCGTGGGCACCAGATGAAGTGAACACACTCAGGCCTCAATAGGGTCTTGCTGCTTGTCCTGCTTTAACCTCTGGCCGGCTGAGCTTAGGTTTCCACTGGGCTCCCTGCTTGTTGCTAGGACCCAAGTTCCTCCTTGCACCCAAGACCTAGCAACTCGTCCTTTGGTTCTCAGGAAATGGCTTGATAGTCTGTTGTGACCCCAGTTCCATTCTGAAGAAATGGCCCTTTATGCAAACTTTCTAAAAAGGTCTTTAAGAGTTAAAAAAAAAAAAAAAAAGAGTAAAAGTACACAGATCCAAAGTAATCTGTCATTTTCAAAATGCTGCAGAATTGGTAAATGGCGGGAGTTTGGCAGAGCATACAACACGGAATCTGAGTCTGAAAGGTCTGGGTTTGAACCTGCCTGCATGAACCTGGTCAGGTAGCGTGACTTCTCTGAACTTGGTTCCTTCTCTGTCAAATGGGATTGATAGTAGTACTGAACTCACTATGTTATGGCGATGGAATGAGATGATGTATGTTAACATTTATTAATATTTACCATGGGCTAGTGCTCATATAGAGAGTTCAATGGCAACCCTCTGTGTAGGTACTTTTATTCACATCTCATTTTACAGATGAAAAACCTGAAGGACAGAGAGGTGAGATAATCCCTCAATATTACACAGCTAGTAAGTTGTGGAATTGGGCTTTGAATCTATGGTATCTGTTATCAGAAGCCCTGCTTTAAGAGTCAGTGAAGTGCTGCATTTAACATAGCTCCCAGCATGAAGAAAGTGCCCAAGGAAGACTAGCAAGGGTTATTATTGTTTATAAATGCATATTAAATCAGAAGTATCATTAGATGAATAGGTTTAAAATTCCTTAAAATGCTCCAAGATGCTAAAATAAGAATAATACATGCTAGTAGATGCAAAGACACTTAAAAATGGTAAAAACTAGTTGTAGTCTATAACTTATAATTGTTTATAAAAGGTTTTAGGCACAGCGAGAAAAGCCCCACTTCCTGTGGTCAGATATGGCCTATTGGACTGTCCTTGTGTATATCACTTCCTCCTACCCTCCTGGTCTCCATTTTTGTCCTCTTGCGGGATCCCACTCATGTCTAGACAGGCCCACCTACTACCCCATAATAGGGAAATCTGCCTGGCTGCTCTCTTTCCCATGACTGGTATCTGCGCCTGCCCCCCACTGGCTATACCTACCTAACAGAGACTTTTAGCCTCTCCTTGTTTTGTTTGTTCCACTTTCTGAGTTTCTCTTCCAATGCACAAGCTCATGAATCTTAGTTTGAGATTTTGATAGCCAGCCCTGGCTGATAAGTGAGTTTATTATGGGTAATTGTTAACTACTTCCTGTGCATTAGCCCATTTAATTATCACAATAACCTATGAGGTTGACACTGTTATTAATCCTAATCTGAAACACAGACCTTCAAACACTTTGTTTAAATAGAAAATCTTGCTGGAGTCACAGACTTTATTTTAGCTTGTGCATGTGAGAGAAAAAGTGCCGTTCATCTTTTCCTGGCACGGGGCGTAGGGTTGCCAGATGAAACACAGGACATCCAGTTAAATTTGAATTTCAGATCAACAAAAATTATTTTGTAATAAATTTTAAAAAATGTACACTTATGTGTACTTTCCAGAAAACAAAGATATCAATTTAATTATCATTACCAGGGCAATACATTATAAAGAAAAATGACCAAGTGAAACCACAGACTTTAAGAGGTTAAAGGTTACTTTCACAGCGTGGGTGTCTAAGAAGAATCCTTTGTTAGGAAAACCATTTGCAAGGGCAATTTTGTGAAATAGAATCTAGTTGCTTTTCCACAGCTGTTGGGGAAGAAAGAACACTGCCAATCTTGTGGAGATTTCTTTCGCCAGCTGGTGGGAGGGCATTTCTTTTTAAAGGCCATGCCCAGTATTTTCCACTAGTTAGCACCGAGGAGTTAATTATGGTCTGAAAAGCTCAGAACCTACAATACGGAAGAAAAGGGATGAATGGGATTCCTAACGAATGGGCATTGTGCTGGACAGTGTTGATTTGTCCCTCCAGATGTATCTTCTACTCTTCTCTTCTCTGCTCTGTGCACTGGGATGTAGGCTGGCCAGATGAAATACAGGACATCCAGTTAGGTTTGAATTTCAGATCAACAACTAATTTTTTTTTTTAAGGTTTATTTTATTTCTTTCTTTCTCCCCGCCCCC
>JAQZBX010078854.1:0-14059 GCA_029593785.1 Cabassous unicinctus
CTTATGATACTCTTTATTTCTGTGGGGTCATTAGTGATATCCCCTTTCTCATTCTTTATTTTGTATGTATTCTCTCTTTTTCTTTGTTAATCTGGGCAAGGGTTTGTCAATTTTATTGATCTTCTCAAAAAACCAGCTTTTGGTTTTGTTTATTTTTTCTAGTGCTTTCTTATTCTCTATTTCATTTAGTTCTCCTCAAATCTTTGTTATTTCCTTCTTTCTACTTCCTTTTAGGTTCAGTTTGTTGTTGTTTTTCCAATTCCTCCAAGTGTGCAGTTAGGTCTTCAATTTCAGCTCTTTCTTCTTTTTTAATACATGTATTTATGGCTGTGAACTTCCTTCTCAGGACAGCTTTTGTTGCGTCCCATAGGTTTTGATATGTTGTGTTGTCATTTTCATTAGTTTCAAGGTAGTTACTGATTTCTTTTGAGATTTCCTCTTTGACCCACTGTTTGACCAAAGGCGTGTTGTTTAACTTCCATATCTTTGTGCCTAATCACTTTCTCTGGCCCTTAGTGATTTCCAATTTCATTCCATTGTGGTCAGAGTAATTACTTTGTAATATCTAAATCTTCATGAATTCATTGAGAGGTGTTCTGTGGCCTAGCATGTGGTCTATCTTGGAGTAAGATCCATGTGCACTCGAGAAGAATGTAAATCCTGCTGTATTTGTGTGTAGTGTTCTGTATATATCTAATAAGTCTAGATCCTCTAATGGATTGTTCAGAGTCTTTGTTTCTTTATTGATTCTCTGTCTAGATGTCCTGTCTAATGATGATAATGGTATATTAAAGTCCCCCACTATAATTGTAGAAGCATTGATTTCTCCACCCAGTTTTTCCAGAATTTGCCTCAAGTATTTTGAGGCACCCTAATTAGGTGCATTAATGTTTATGATTGTTCTCTCTTCTTGAGAGATTACACCTTTACTAATATATCATGTCCATCTTTCTCTTAAAATAGTTTTGCATTTACAGTCTATTTTGTCTGATATTAGAATAGCTACTCCTGCCCTTTTTTTTCTATTCTTAGCTTGTAAAATTGTTTTCCAGCCATTCGCTTTCAACCTCCTTGAATTTCTGGGTCAAAGGTGGGTTTCTTGTAGACAGCATATAGATGGATCATATTTCCTTATCCATTCTGCCAATCTGTGTCTCTTGAGTGGTGAATTTAATCCATTAACATTCAGTGTTATTACTCGCAATGAATTTCTTACTTCAGCCATATTTTCATTTGGTTAATGTATGTTATATGTTGATTTATTTCTGTTTTTGTCCTTTTAGTTAATTTTAAACTCTCCTCCAAATCTCTTTCCCTTGTTTTTTCCTTTCAACTTGTAGAACTTCCTTTAGTATTTCTTGAAGAGCAGTTTTCTTATTGGCATACTCTCTTTATTTCTGTTTATCTGTGAATTTTTGAATGGGGAAAGTTTCCAGAATTCATGGCTGGAAGATTTTTTCTTTTAGTACTTTGACTTTGTCATACCACTGTCTTCTTTCCTCTGTGGTTTCAGAAGAGAAATCAGCACTTAATCTTATTGTGCTTCCCTTGTATGTGATGGTTCTCTTATCTCTTGCTGCCTTGAGTATTTTCTCTTTGTCTTGAGCATTGGACATTTTGACAAGTATATGTCTTGGATTTGGCCTGTTGGGATTTATACTGTTTGGTTTGCGCTTTGCTTCCTGGATCTGCACATCCATCTCTCTCAATAAGGTTGGGAAATTTTAGCCATTATTTCCTTCAGCACTCCTTCAGTTCCCTTTCCCTTCTCTTCTCCTTCTGGGATGCCCATGATGCATATGTTTCTGCATTTTGCATTGTCAGTTCTATCCCTGAGTCCCTGCTGGATTTTTTCTATCTTTTTATCTATCTGTTCTACTATCTGTTTGATTTCAGATGTATTTTCTTCCACATCACTAATTCTTTCTTCTGCCTGTTCAAATCTGCTTTTATGTGAATCCAGCATCTTTTTTATTTCTTGGATTGTGCCATTGATCACCATGATATCCGTTATCTTTTTATGTATGTTTACAATTTCTTCAGTATGTTCTCCCAATGTCTTCTTAATATCTTTAATCTCTTCCTCCACTTCATTTAGTTGGTCCATGATATTTGTTTGGAAAGATTTGAATAGTTATTCAGTGTTCTGCATCTCTTCCTGGTTGTTAGTTAGTTTTTTGGACTGGTCCATGTCTTCCTGTTCCTCAGTGTGGTTTGTAATTTTTTGTTGCCCTCTAGTCATCATTTTATCTTGATGGGCTTATTCTGTTGATTAGCTTCTCTCCCTGCTCTAGAGTTTTATTTAGCTGGTGGTTCTGTGTGTGTGTTAGGTTTTCTCTTTGACACTTTTGTTTTCTTATTTTATTTCCTTGCTTCTTTCTGTGTTCCCATGAAGGCAAAAGATTAGCACCAGAGGAATTGAAAGATGTGAGAAAGAAAGAAGGATAATAGTAATATTGATAGAAGTTAGAAGAGGGGTTGTATAAGACTTAGTGAAATGAATATTTAGCTCATGTAGGCAGTGTAGATTAATTGGAAAGAAAGTGGAGTACCTACAATAGACTGGACTGGGAAACCAAATAGAGGAATATATATATAATGATTTAGAAGGCTAGAATGAGGAGGAGGGAGAGAAAGAGTAAGGATGGGTTGAAAGGAAAAAGTTAATATTAATTTAAAAAAGAAGAAAACAGAATAGATAGAATAGAAATTGACACCCTTAAGTTGTGGGCTAATGCATAAACTTGGTGTGTAAAAACCACAACAGAAAGCAGAAGGATGAAAGATGAAGGAAGGAAAAGAGATAACTTGGGATAAAATCAATACAGACAAAGAATGGGAAATCACTGAAGAAGAAGCACAGCAAAGAAGAGACAAGCTAGCAGCACCTAATTTTAAAAAAAAATGAAAGAAAAAAGAAGGAAGGGAGGGAAGTTGAAAGAAAAGCAAGCTACAACCAATAAGCAGAGAAAAAACAAAAAACCACACAAGCAAGCAGTCAAACAAATCTAAGGAAGAACAGTGTTCCTTCTTGGGCCCTTGTGGAACCCCTCAGCCTGCTTGTATTTATCAATCAATTGCCCTGCAAGGTTCTATCTGCAGGTTTGAGGCAGATTTTAGCTATTAAACTAAATTAAACATAAAAATTCATTTTTTATTTTTTAAATAACTGTCTTCTTTTTTTGGCAAAATAAGGGACCCAAAATATGTCCTCTTCTAAACCAACCCCTTCACTGAGGGAACCCTAACTAGCCTTGTGGACACTAATCAAGCACTTCCCACTTCCTGGCCTCCCCAGGAGAGCTGAAGCTCTGATGCTAGTCAATGCAGAATGATAAAAATGGCTGACTCTGCACCCTCTGGAGCGAAGCCTGAGTATCACCAGGCTGTTGGGTAAATCAGGCTTCCTCAGTAGATGCGCCTCTTCCCTCAGCCTGGCGCGGCCTCAAGCAGGCTTATCTTTTCCCCTAAGCTATGAGGGTGTCCAGGCAGCCAAATCGACAGAAAGGAAACCCTTATCCACCTTCTGTTAGAACCCTCCCACTCTCGGAGAATACTCCCTCTCACCGGAATGCAGGCAGGGGTTTGGGCGTATCCCTGGGCAGCTAGGTAAGTCAACTTCCTCTGCAGATTTGCCACTCCCTTCAGCCTGGTTCTGCTTCAAGCCAGCTATTTTGTTCCCCAAGCCTGCAAGGGGTTCCAGGCAGCAAAATCCACAGAAAGGAAAGCCCTCTCGACCCTCCACCAGAATCCTCCCACTCTCAGAGATCGCTCCCTCTCACCGGGCTACCTTGGTAGTCAAAGCTCAAACCAGCTTCTTTCCCTGAGGGTGGGGTTCAGCCATCTGTGTTAACCTCCATGGGAAGGGTTAAATCTCATGAATCTCTAATGTGTAATCCACACCACCGAGCTGCTTCCAGATAGATGTCCCAAGCCTCTCACTCTGTGTGCCCACAGCACAGCACCCCAGGCAGGACCCCATCCCCAATCAGCCATCCTCAGAGAGCTAGTCAGCAAGTGCCCAGTAGCAATATTTTGATGATGCCTTTTCATAGTTTGCAACAAATGTTTCACAGCAATGCAAGGTGTTGGTAGTAGGGTGATGTATGTAAGTCCTGTATGATAATATGCAAGTTTGTTTTTTAAGTTCACAACTTTTAAAACAACTTATTGTTTATATATGTTCATGTAAAAATGATATACTTTGATAAAATTAAAAAAAATAATTTTATTCCATGGTCACTTGGGTTTTATCCCAGGTATGCAAGGGTGTTTCAACAATAGAATATCAGTTAATGAAATATACCACATTAATCAATCAAATGAGGAAAAACACATGACAATCTCGATTGATGTAGAAAATGCATTTGACAAAATCCAGCATCCTTTCTTGATTTCTTGATAAGAACACTTTGAAAGATAGTAATAGAAAGAAACTTCTTCATCATGATTAAGAGCATATATTAAAAACATCATATGCAATAGTGAAAGTTTAAAAGATTTCCCTGTAAGATCTGGAAAAGACAAGGACGCTTATTATCACCACTGTTATTCAACATTGTGCTAGAAGTTCCCTTTAGAGAAGTTAGGCAAGAAAAAGAAATAAATGGCAATCAAATTGGAAAGGAAGAAGTAAAACTTTCATTATTTGTAATCAGCATGATTCTATATATAGAAAGTTCCAAAAAATCTACAACAAAGCTACTAAAGCTAATAAATGAATTCAGCAAGTTGGTAGGGTACAAGAACATGGAAAAATTAAGGGAATGGATGTTCCTCAAGCTTTTGAGCACCAGATTCCCACATTGGAGGTCCTGGGCTCTGTCCCTGGTGCTTCCTAAAATTAAAGACAAACAACAAAGGAAAAAACCTCAGGGAAGCCAATGTGGCTCAGTGATTGAGCACCGGCTTCCCACATATGAGGTTCTGGATATAATCCCCAGTCCCGGTATCTCAAAAACTAAAAAATAAAATTAAATTAAAAATCAGTAGTGCTTCTATAAACTAGTAATGAGCAATCTGAGGAGGAAACCAAGGAAAAAAATTTATTTACAATAGCAAGTATAAGAATAAAATATCAGGAATAAATTTAACCAAAGATGTAAAAGACCTGTACACAGAAATCTAAAAAATAACATTGCTAAAAGAAATCAAAGAACATCAAAATATATGGAAGGTCATTCCCTGTTCATGTATTGGGAGAGCTAATATTGGTCAGATGTCAATTCGACTGAAATTTCTTACAGATTCACTGTAATCTCAATAGAAATTCCAACAGCCTACGCTGAAGAAATGGAAAGGCCAATCACCAAATATATTTGGAAGAGTAAGGGGTACCAAATAGCCAAACACATCTTGAAAAAGAAAAACAAAGTTGGAGGACTTGCATGTCCTCATTTAAAGCATATTACAAAGCTACAGTGGTCAAAACAGCATGGTACTGGCAAAAAGATAAATATTTTGAGTTTATATATATTGAATGGGGTTGAGAAGTAAGAAATAGACCCTCACACCTCTGATCAATTGATTTTTTAAAATCCCAGTACACTTCTTTCCACAGGTTATTGAAAAAAGAACACAATTCAGAATTAAATTATACCGTAGTACTTAAAGGCAAAATTACATAGTAAGTAAAATCTTCTGCCTTACCCTTTTCAAAGAAGAGAAACTTCACCAAGGAAGTTTTTGCAACCTGTTGGCTTTACAATTATTTATGTCTCTTATACATTACCTGTCCTATCATTCCTCTCTTTTTCTCCAACTCCCCTAACTTAAATTTCAGTTCACAATTTGAAGATATATGTGTGTGTACCCAAAAGGTTCATTTCATCTACTTGATGAAAAAGCTGAGACAAAGAAAAAAAAAAATCCACACCACATCATAGAGAATCCAAGCCAACGAGGCTTCATAGCTCAGATTAACTTTCTTCTCAAAAGCCTTACATTCTAAATGTCACTTTGTATTCCTGAAATTTGAAATCAAGCAGGTTTATGGTCTTGTGTTTATTCTTGCACTGAATTGCATGAGCCTAGGTTCAGGTATAGAAGGGGTGGAGAACAGTGGAAATGAGAAAGTGAAAATGTGTGAGTGCTTGTCCCAGATAGAATACTAGAGGTACAAGGTCTCAGAATGTGCAGTTCATTGTGGCCTGAGTTGCCTGGACAAGGGACAAGGAGAACATTCATAAGTCTGTGCTGGGTATCTGACTCTTCAGCCATGAAGCTGCCCCCACCACCATCACTAGGTATTAGGAACTTTCAGCACCCAAATTTGATCCCTGACTCCCAAGAACTCCACCATAATCCTCACAAGTCCCTTCTAAGGTACTTAGTTCATGCTCTACTCTGATCACTTGCCACTTTCATGGTTCCCCTAACTTTCTTGTCATCTGGGTAGGCAGTCTCTGGGATTGTTTCCCTTCAGAGACTTAATCCCTAATGACAGCTACTGAGGAGCTCCAGAAGCCACAATCCTCAGGTATAATGTGAAGTCCTTGAAAACACTATACAAAGCCCTGTGAAAAACAAACCTGCTGCTCTCAGATTCAAACTCCTGTCAATATAAGAATGTTGGCTCTTCTCCCCAGGTGTGTTGTACCCTCAGCGCCCATAAGTGCCTTGCTAGGTAGAACATAATGGCTTTTAAACCACACATGGCCTGTGTTAAGAAAAGAAGACAGAGGAGGAAGTTGAGGCTGCTGTCACAATCCCTGCTGAATTATGTGAGGGGGTCTATGAAATTCTCATCAGAGGGGCTGAAGCCCTGTGTGGCCACATTAGGCAGATGTCTTTGCTGTTGTCCAAGCCTGATGCTCCTGTTTTGCTTTCTCTGCTCTTGTTTCCTCTGAATCAACTGCAACCATTTCAGGTTCCACTACTGCAGTTTCTGCTCATAGTTGGTAATGTCTTCTGCCTCATAGGTACTTTTCCCTAACAAGCTAGGTGTCAGAGCCAAACCACTTGAATAAACATTTTTCCAAAGGGGAAATACAAATGGTTAAGAAGCACATAAAAAGATACTAATTTTTACTAGCTATTAGGGAAATGCAAATCAAAACTACAATGAGACATTGCTTCACACCTACTAGACTGGCCACTATTAAAAACAGATGACTACAAGAGTTGGAGAGGATGTGGAGAAATATTAACACTCATTCCTTGTTGGTTGGAATGTAGAATGGTGCAGCCATTGTGGAAGACAGTTTGCTGGTTCCTCAGTAAGTTAAGTATACAATTGCCATATGACCTGTCTAACCTGTTACTAGGTATATACCCAGAAGAAATGAAAGCAGGGACATGACCAGCCATTCACACACTGATTTTCAAAGCAGCATTACTCACAATTGCCAAAAGATGGAAGCAATGTAAGTGTCCATCAACTGATGTATGGATAAACAAAATGTGGTATAAGCATATGATGGAATATTATTAAGCTGTACAAAGAAATGAAGTCTTGATCCATGCAACAACATAGATGAACCCTGAGGACATTATGTTGAGTGAAAAGCCAGACACAAAAGGACAGATATTGCATGATCTCACTAATAAGAACTAATTATAATAATCAAACTCATGGAGTTAGAATCTAGAATAATGGTCACCAGGAAAGAGAATGAGTTTATAGAATAAGGAACTTATGCTTAATTTGTACAGAATTTCTAATTAGGTTGATTATAAATGTTTGGAAATGGTTAGACCTGATGGTAGCAAATTATTGAGGGTATAATTAACAGTGCTGGAATATTGTGAAGGTAGTGGAAAAAGGCATTTTAGGGTAGTGTGTATCAGTAGAAGGAAAGCTACAGGATAATACATGGGAGTGTTTAACACAGTGTACCCTGTTGTGGATGATGACCATGGTTAATAGTACAAATATTAGACTATTCTTTCATGAACTATAAGAAAAATATGTCATTATTACAAGGTATTAATAATAGGGAGGTATATGGGAAAATACACCTAATGCAGACCATGAACTATAGTTTAACAGTAATGTTTTAATGTTCTTCCATCAATTGTTACAAAGGTACCACACCAATGCTAAGTGTCAACAACAGGGGGTATAAGGCAAAAAGTGGTTTTCCTTTTGGAATAGTGAAAATCTTCTAAATTGATTGTGGTGATAAAAACACAACTCTTTGACTATACTGAGAGTCACTGATTGTGCACTTCAATGGATTGTATTACCATACATTAAGAAGTTCTTAAAAGAAAGTCAGTAGAGAGAAGCTAATGTAGAATATATCAAAGAGAAAATCCTCTGTACTAATGCCCAGGATATTGGACCCATTGAGTCTGGAGTCAATTTGCTTTCAGATAGATGTTTGGGGAGGCTAGTTTCAAGTGAATTCAGACCCTTCTCCAACTCAAATGTGATAATATGTGCTGAAGAAAATCCAGAATGCTGTTTGGATAGTAATATATAAAAGTCTATGGAAAATAGATATATAGATTTATAGATATATAGATTTTAATTAAGATAGTAAGGAAAAGTTAACAGTGAAAAGAAAAAAAAAACAAAATGATTTGAAATATCATTTTCAAAAAATAACCTTTGTTAAAGTCCAAACCCCAGATGTTTAAGGAGTCTTAGGAAATAGAATGATAATGCCATTCATTGTTTTACTTCATCACTAGGAAATTGCCATGCATAGTCATTTTGCCACCACAAAATACATAGCAAATATTCAATTTATTACACAGTAATAGCAGCTTATTTTCATACTGAATTCAGCCTATCAGAAAATTACTGGTTTAATAAAGACATCATTATGCTTCATAATGTCATAACTATCAAAATTATTAGTGTGCTGCCTCAGTATCCATCTCATTTTGACTATGTCACTTGCCTCAACACTATCATTTGGCCTAGTTAATTAGCAGCTTTTCAGCCCTGGGACACAAACCTCCCCACATGCAAACCCTACATCTGTGGTCACCACTCACACTATCCACATACCTCACCCCAAACCCACAGTAGTTCCCACATGATAAGTAAATCATCCCCACTGGCTTCAGGCCCCCAGTCCTTTCACCTTTTCACTTATCCTTGCTTCAAGCTAACCAATCCTTGACTCCAGCAGGAAACCTACTAACATCCACAACTGAACCTCATTAAAGGAACAAACGCATTGGTCTCTCTTGCTCTGCTTGTTGCTCCCTACCTGCTGGCTGAGCCCCTGAACTGTTCACACTTCCCATCAACGCCTCATGGCACCCATATCTTTCTCTGGACCTATGACTAACAGCCTTTCCTCATATATTGTGGCCTCTGTTTCTCTTTGTGTTGCACCTGACCTCCACCCATCCAGACCAAAATTTAAAATTCAACTTATCTAATTGAAAACTAGTGGTGCAGTGAGCAGTGCATGTTGGTCATGACCATGGCAAATGAAACATAATTCCTTTTGACTGCTCTTACTAACTGGCTCCCTCAGATAACTAAAACTATCTGGGAAGAATCCATGTCTTCCTCTCTTACATCTATGCTGCTTTGTGTTGCTGCCTGTTGCCTCTGCTGGGTGTTGCCTAAGCTTCTGACTACAAAGTTGACTTCTTATAGATAGGAGTCTTCCCCAAAGGCCAGCCCTAGTACAGCAAAAGAAGAAATCCAAACATGAACTGGTGTCCTGTGAAACAGACACTGAGCTGCCTTGGCTAAATAATGAGTCTTTTAGCAGTTTTTATAGTAGGAACTCCCAAGGTGGGAAATGGGCAACCCCAGCAGAGCAGTGACTGGTGAGTAAGGAGGTTTGGGCTAAACACACATGGATCAAAAGGGTGAGTACTAGACCTGCCAACATTTGGACCACAGCAGCTGTGAGACTCTCTGTGAGAGACTCCAACCACTGTGTCTGAGGACCAAGTGTCCAGCTCTCAAATACGCCCATAGCTTGAGGGGTACCTATCCATTGGAAGCACAATAGTACACTGCAAGTAAAGGCGCTGCAAGGGTCTTCAGTCGGCCATCTCTCCATTCCTGCTGCTGCTGTTTCCTCTCTGCTGCTGACACTGTTCATCCCCCAATCCAATGGGATACAGAGGATCTACCTTAGTGCAAGGCAGCTAAGGAGCTACTGGGCAAAATATTGTGCCTGCATTCCCTAAGACAACAGAGGAAGTTTTCTTAAATTGTTTAAGAAATGTAAGACTCCCATGCAATGTGCATGGCCTACTCATAGCAGTGCCTTACCAGTACACCAAACACTAGTGTTGCACTTCTGTGGTCCGGGCTCTATGCCTAATCCTCCCACCACCATTGCACTAGTGACAACAAACCTCCACTTGATGAGAGAAAGGTTACCTTGGAGACTGGTCAGCAGGAACCACAAATCTTCTCCATCACCATGTTTAAGGTCAAGGAGAGTCCCAAAATGTTGCCTAAATTGGAAAGTAAAACTCAAAATTTTACTTGAATGGTGATTCAAAACCCTACTTAAAATTTTGCTCAGGGGGACAAAGAGGGGCAGATTAGTTTATGAGAATCTTTAAATATGGGTTCCAAGTTGCTACTCTCATCCCAAAAAATGATTTAATTGACTTTTTTACATCTTTTTAAAAATTAGAGTAGTAGTTTATAGAAATATCATGCAGAAGGTACAGAGTTCCCATATACCACAATCACATATGCAATTTTCAATATAATTTTGTTACAATTGATGAAAGAACACTATTAGAATGACATTATTAACTGAGGTACATAGTTTGTGTTATACCACACTATGATTTTAAAAAGTTTTATTCTGCTAACATATGTACAATGTAATATTTCCTCTTTTAACCACTTTCATACATACATACAATGATGTTACTTATAGTCACAACACTGTGCTTCCAACAAAACTCTACCAAAATTTTTCTGTTATCCCAAAAAGACTAAGAACCAAATAAGCATTAATCTACATTACCTACCCACAACTCAGTCCCAGGTAAAATGCATTCTTGTTTTTAACTCTATGAATTTGAATATTCTAATTTTTTCATATAAATGAGAACATACAATATTTGTCTTTTTGTGTCTGGCTTATTTCACTCACAAAATATCTTCAAGCTTTATATATATATATATATATAAAATAGCAAGCATTGATACTTGATTTTTTGCTGAATAAAATTTATTTGTACACTGTATCAGATTTATACAATTAGATTTATTGTAGAAATTAGTGCATGTGACTGTGATTTGATGAAAGAATTATGTAGGGCAGGCCACAATTTGTGAATGCTGATGAAGGTATATGATTAACTACCCAGGGAAAGGTGGCTGGAGTAGAGATGGAGATTCTTCTTTCTGACTACAGAAATCACCATCAGTTCTCCCTGTAAGGTCTTCAACTGTTTGGATGAGACTTCTCCCATTGTTGAAGACAATCTCCTTAGTTGATTGTAGATATAATCAGCCACATATGCAATCAAATTAATGATTATTTAAATCCATGAAATATCTTCACACTAACAATCAGGCCAGTGCTTGCTTAACCAGACAACTGCTCACCATAATGTAGCCAAGTTGACATGTGAACATAAGCATCACATATGAATATACTGCATTTTTTTATCCATTCATCAGTTGATAGATACTGGGTTGCTTCCAACAATTGGCAATTGATGCTATGAACATCACTGTGCAAATATTTGAATGAGAACTTATTTTCAATTATTGTATGTATATACCTGAAGATGGGATTGCTGAATCATATGATAATTCTATACTTAACTTTTCTGAGTAATGGCCAAAGCGTTTTCCACATTGACTGTACAATTTTACATTCTCACCAAAAATGAAGGACTGTTCCTATTTCTGTACAACCTTTCTGAACTTTATTATTTTATATTTAAAAAATAATAGCCATTTTCTTGGATAGATAATGCTATTTCATTTTGATTTACATGCCCCCAAGGCATCTTTTCATATTTTCATTTGTCATTCCTTGGAGAAATGTCTATTCAAGTCTTTTGTACAACTTTTAAAGTTGGGTTATTTGCTTTTATATTGTGTTGGAGGTTTTCTTTATATATTCTTGACATTAAAACTTTATCTGGTAAGTGGTTTTTAAATATTTTCTCCCTTTCTATAGATTGTCTTTTTACTTTCTTTATAAATTCCTTCAAAGCACAAAAGTTTTAAATTTTGATGGATTCCCATTCATCATTTTTTTTCTTTCCTTGTTTATGCTTTTGGTGTAAAGTCTAAAAAATCATTGCCAAATGCAAGGGGCAGAAGACAATTACCTAAGTTTGCTTCTAGGAGTTTCATAGCTTTGGATCATTTTTTTTAGGTCATAATTTTCATTTAAGCATTGTGTGTTAGTGTAAGAGAAACCCATCATTCATTTGCATATAGATATCTATTTTTCTCAACACAATTTATAGAAAAGAAAATTCTTTCCCCATTGAGTGACTTTGACAACTTTGTCAAAAATCATTTGGCCAGAGTGAGGGTTTATTTCTGAAGTATCAATTCTATTCCATTCCATTAAATTCTATTTGTTGTTATGTCTGTCCTTGTTTCTGTATCATGCTGGGTTGATTATAAGTTTTGATTTCATTACAAGTGTATAGAAGAAACACTGATTTTTATGTATAGATCTTGCTACTTTTTCAACTTTGCTGAATTTGTTTATTAGTGCTATGGGCTTTGTTGCAGAATTTCCAGGATTTTCTAGATGTAGGATCATGTCTTTCATAACTAGAGAAAGTTTTATGCCTTCTTTTCAAATTTGGATCTTTTTTTATTTTATTTTCTGCCTAATCTTTCTGAGTAGGATTTCCAGTAAAATGTTAATTAGCTGTGGTAACATCAAGTATCCTTGTCTTATTCCCAATCTAGGGGGAATGTTTTGAGACTTTTATGATTGAGTATCATGTTAGTTATGTGTTTTTCATATATACCCTTTATCATGCTGTGGCAATTTCCTTCATTACCTATATTTCTAAGTGTTTTAATAATAAGAAGTGTGCTGGAATTTTTCATGCATTTTTTTCTTGTGTTCCATTGATGTGGTACAATACATTACATGATTTTCTTAAGTTGTAGCAACTTTATATACTTGGAATAAATCCACTTGATCATGGTGTATAATTCTTTCAATGTGCTACTGGATTCATTTTGCTAGTATTTTGTTTAGTTTTCCTGTGTCTGTATTCATAAGGCATATTGGTCTGCTGTTTTCTTTTTTATGACATTGTTGTCTGACTTTAGCATTATACTGATGCTGGCCTCATAGAATGAGTTAGGGTGTTTTCCATCCTAGTGAATATTTTGGAAGAATGTAAGCATGATTGGTATTAATTCTTTTTGGATAGTTTGGAAAAATTAATCAGTGAAGACATCACTTCCTAGGGTTATTGTTGTTGTTGTAAGGATTCATTTACTGATTCAATATGTTTAATTGTTATTGATGTTTTGAGACCTTCTATATATTATTGCCAGATTTTGTGTTTGTAGGAAATTTTTTTGTACATGACTGTTCATAATGGCTTAATTTGCAGTATCCAAAAACTGAAAAGAACCAAATGACCCTCAAAAAGCAAATGGCTATACAGACTGTAGCACATCCATACCATAATATAATACTCAGTAACTAAAATGAACAAAATATTAGCACATTTAACAAATTTGATGGACCACAATGACGTGCTGAGTGAAAAGCTAATTTCAAAAGTCATATAATAAATGGTTTCATTTATATAACCTTCTCAAAACAACAAAAATTATAACAGAGATGAAGAATACATCACTGGTTGTCAGGCATTAGGGAGGGTGGCTGGCAAAGTCAGAGGCTAAGTTTAACTATGAAGAGTAGCACAAGGGAGATGTTTGTGGGGAAGGAGTAGCTCTGTATCTTGATTGTGGTGGTGGTTACAAGAATCTACACATGTTATAAAATGGCACAGAACTATATACACATATTGTACCAATGTCAAATTCTTGGTTTTAAGATTGTACTATAATTATGTAGGATGTAACCATCAGAGAAAACTAGGTGGTAGGGTATGTGGGACCTCTCTGTATTACCTCTGCAACTTCATGTGACTCTATAAATATTACAAAATTGTA
>JAQZBX010078855.1:0-14058 GCA_029593785.1 Cabassous unicinctus
GGGTGGGGCATAAAAACAGACTGTGCCTTGGAAAAAGATCTGGCAATTTCTTAGAAAACTAAATGTAAACCTACCCTGTGACCCAGTGATTCCATGCCCGGGTATTTACCCAAGAGAAATAAAAACACAAATCTACACAAAAACTTGCAAAAAGGTTCACATAGTCCTTATTCAAAGTAGCTGAAAACTGGGAACAGCCCAGATGTCTGTCAACAGGTGAGCCAGAGAACAAAGGGTGGTACATCCATCTAACAGCATATTACCCACCAATTAAAAAAAGAGAATGGATTACCTAAACATGCCACCACGTACATGAATCCCCAAAACATTATTCTAAGTCAAAGAAACCAGTCCCAAAAGAGTACATACACACCGGAAATTTCCACTTGGGTGAAGTTCTAGAGCAGGCAAAGCTAATCTATGGTGAAAAAAAAATCAGAATAGTGGTTACTTTGTGGGGATGTGGGATTGACTTGGAAGAGGCCCAAGGGAAATTTTTGGGGTGACAGCAGGCTTCTTGGTGGGTGTATTAGTCAGCCAAAGGGGTGCTAATGTGAAATACCAAAAATGGGTTGATCTTTATAAAGGGTATTTATTTGGGGTAGAAGTCCACAGATACCAATCTTTATAAAGGGTATTTATTTGGGGTAGAAGTCCACAGATACCAGGCCATAAAGCGTTAAGTTTCTTCTCTCACCAAAGTCCATTGCCACGTGTTGGAGCAAGACAGCTGCCGACATTTGCCAGGGTTCAGGCTTCTTGGGTTCCTCTCTTCCCGGAGCTGCGTTTCTCTCCAGGCTTAGCTCCTCTGGTTCCTCCACAAGGTCAGCTGCGGACGATCAGGCGAACGGCTCACTTCTCTTCTCCTGGGGCCTTCTTTCCAACATCAAAACTCCAACATCAAAACTGCTACTCAAGACTGCTCCCTCTGTCCTTTGCCTTGCCTTTTATATTCGATTCCCCCACCCACCAAGGGGTGGGGCTCAATGCCCTACTGACGGGACCCAGTCAACACCCGAATCATAACTTAATCATGCCCAGATTAACAGACCAGTTTACAAGCATGATCCAATTATATTTTTGGAATTCATAATTACATCAAATTGCCAAACAGCTACAGTGGGTTTTGGGTTTCATCTATCAAAACCCATGGAACAGGGAAGCAGATGTGGCTCAATCGATAGGGCTCCCGTTTACCATATGGGAGGCCCCGGGTTCGATTCCCAGGGTCTCCTGGTGAAGGCAAGCCAGCCCACGTGGCGCGGTGAGCTGATGCAGCAGAACGACCCAACAAAGGGAGACAAGCTGACACAGAAAAACACACAGCAAATGGACACAGCGAGCACAAGCAGCAAGGCGGGGGAGGGATAAATAAATAAATAAATAAAATCTTCAAAAAAAAAAACATGGAACAGTCCATTCAAGATTCATGCATTTCACTGTGCATAAATTTAGCCCTTCAAAAGAAAAATAGCCATAAACAGATATTGAACCTGATAATTGTATGTATGCTAAAGTAAGGACGAAGAAGACTGATGTCTGCAACTTACTAAAAAAAATCATAGATGGCGGAGCAGCTGTAGCTCAAGTGGTTGAGCACCTGATTCCCACATACAAGGTACCGGGTCCAATCTCTGGTACCTCTTTAAAAAAAATGCGCAGATGAATAAGATAGAATAAAAGAGGGCTGATAGGCGGCTAGAAGGATGGATAGCACCTGGGCCATTGGTCTGTGGGTGTTCACTGTACAAGTCCGGCAACATTTCTTTATGTTTGAAATTTTTCATAATGTGGGAAACCACATACAGCGCGTGTTACTGGCTTGCATGTAAGCACAGGGCATCTTTAGACGGTTACACTGGTAGAATGCAGGTTGCTTCTGGAGTGGGGGACAGGATGGCTGAAGGCAGGGGTGGAGGGCTTCACTGTCCACCACCTTTTTGACTTGCAAAATGTTGAACCATGGTAGGTATTATCCGTTCAAAAACGTGTGTGTGTGTTTTGCTTTAATGGAAAGCCCAGCTCAGGGGCCATGTCCTCCAGGAAGCCTTTCCAGGTGGGATTGCGCTTTTCCCACGTGCACGTTTGGACACACTCTCCTTCCTCCCCTCCTCCCCCCACAAAACTGCCCAGACCCTTCCTCTCCCCAGGCTTAAGTCTCCATAGCAGAGGAAGGGGCTGGGCCGGTGCTGCGTGTGTCTCCGGGATCTAAAAGACCCTTTGGCCAGGCCTGGCCTCAGGCCCCTCTTCTTGGAGGCCGGGCAGCTGGGGGCGCGGGTAGGGGGCGGGACTGAAGAAGCTCAGAATGGGGACAGGCCCCTTGGCGCCCCCAGACTGCAAGGCTTCCCCGGGCCTGAGTGCATGTGCATCTCCCCACGCGGGGGCGCTGTGGCTTTGTAATCCGGGAGCGGCTGCACCACGGGGGGGTGGGGGGGGCAGGGTTACAGGGGAGACCCCCCAGGGAAGGGAAAAGGAGAGGGACTGGCGCCCCAACTCCTCCCAGCCCCTGCTGCCACTCGCCTGCTGAAATCCCAGCGCCCAGAGGATGACCCTAGCCCTGCCCGGCTGGCCCCCTCCTTCTTGCCCTCATGCCTCCCTCGATGCCCCCCTGGCCCGCCTTCATCTTTTCCCACCTTCTTCCACTGGGCAGCCCTCCCGGGCTCCCGGCTGGCGTCCATCGGCCCTAGGGGACCCCGCCCTCACTCCCCTGAGTTCCTGAGCTGGTCCCAACGCAGGGCCTGGCTCTTTCTGGGTAGCTGCTATCCGCAGTGCGACTGGAATCTTCTGGGCCTCCAGAAGAATGTTCCAGGCAGCGGCCACAGGAGGGGGCCGCTGGCTGGAGGGGAGTAGGGAGCACCGGGTGCCGATGGGACCTGAAGTCGGGGAGGGGTTGGGGTGGGCGGGTCCTGCTCGGCCTTTGGGGCTGGCCTGGGGAGCGTGGGATGTACCCCGGGGGCCATGGGGAGCTCTGGAAGGGTCAGATTTGGGGCTTTGAATGATAGCTGGGAGCATGGGGTGGGGAAGTGAGAGGAGCTGAGGGGGCTCTGGTGACCGAGGCCGGGGCTCAGGTCGGGGAGACCCCTGTGGAGCTGTGTGCATCTTGGTGACACCCTGTGCTTATGGCCCAACGCACTCAGTGCTGGGCAATGTCGGGCCCTGTGGGCACTGGGGGGGTCCTGCACTCCGTCCCGCTGTCCTGTGCTCCCTGGTCTCCCTCTCCCCACCCCACGGGGGTCGCCAAGAGCGTCCGGGGAGTGCCCCGCGGCTGTGGATGGGGGTCTGGGTGCTCCGGCCGCGGGACAACAGGCAACAGGCGCCCAGGCCGCGCGTTGCTGCGTGTGCGGGGCGCCGCGGCCCCCTCCCGCCCGTGCGCTGCGCCCTCCCGCGGGCGCGTCCCCATCCATCACGGCGCGGGCTCTGACAGCGCTTATCTGCGGGCCAGGGGCGCGGCGGCGCGGCGGGCCGGGCGGGGGCGCGGGCGGCGACAAATGGGCCCGTCAGCCGCGCGGGCGGCGGCGGCGGTGACGGCGGGGCCGTGACGGAGCGGGCAATCAGCGGGCGCCCATCGGCCCATCTTATCGCGCCGCTCCAGCCGCCGCCCGCCGCACGCCGCCGATTGATCGCGCGTCCGGCCCCGCCGGGCCGGGGCGCGGGGGTCAGCGCGGGCCGGGCTGGCCTGACAGCCGCATCCATCGCCCGCCGAGAGGCGCGCTGGTGGCGGCTGGGCCCGGCCATTAATCACCGCGCTGCCGCGGAGTGACGCGGGCGGGGGGGCCGAGCCGGGAGCCCCGAGGGACCCGGTCGCTCCCTTCTGGGCTCCAGGACGCTGCCACCCTGCTCCCTCTGCGTCGGGGCTGCCCAGTCACCCCTGACTGGTTTGGGGGTGGGGCATCCTGTGACCAGGCTAAAGGGAGAGGGCATGGCCCCAGCTGCAGGCCTGGGGAAGGGGAGTAGGGGGACCAAGTGATGGGTGAGTGGGCTGGCAGCTGGACCGCGGGGGGGCACCGTCCTAGTTCCCGCCAGCCTGTTTCCCAGCGACCAAAAGGGAGGGCTGGCTGGGCCTGACCAACACCAGCACCCCGCGGGGACAAGGGGACAGCGCTGGATTTCCTCACTGGGGATGGGGCCACTATGGTCCTGTGCAGGGGTGTGGCCTGGCTTGTGGAATTCAAGGGCCCTGAGGAAAGCCCAGGCCTTTGCCCTGTCCCTTCTTCTCTGTCCCCAGAGCTTTGTGACCCTGAGCCAGGGCTTGGCCCTCTGCGCTGAAGGGAAGATCTGTCAGGGTCCTGCTTGCTTGGGGTGTCTGAGATGGGGTTGGGGGTGTTGGAGGGGAAGCAGCAGACTTCTCTGCTCCTTCAAGCAGAGGCTCCTGCTTGACGAGCTGTGACCTTCTCTTCCTCCAAGAGGGACAGGGACTGGGAACCCTACTGGATTTTAGTCTTTTAGGGTGACACCGAATCCTCACACCTGTCTATGGCACGTGACTGTCCCCATTTTACAGATGAGGGAACCAAGGCTAAGGCTGGAAGGCACTGGCTCAGTCAGGGCCTAAGCCAGAGGTGGCAAACACCAACGACGCCACGGCCCCGCCTGCTGTGCCCCCCAAACCCCTTTGCTGCCCTCTCCCACCTGTTGCCTCTGCCCGGAAGCCCTGGAGGGCCAGGGTTTGCTGGGCCCAGTGTTGGCCTGGGGAGGGGCTGCAGAAGGCTGGGTGATGCGTGTCCATGCTTTCCCGCCTGGTGGCCACTGGAGGTAACAAGGTCTGAGTCACAAAGGTTGGCAGGGAGTGCAGCTCCCATTCTCCTCTCACAGCCCCATTTTATTCGAGAAATGACTGAGGAAGGCTTGCTCAGTAACCAAAAAGTCCCTTTCTGGTGAGCAGTATCTTTTAGACCTAAAAACCAAAATAACCTGTAAACCCGTCTGGGCACTGCAGCCCTGAGAGGCATGCCTGGTGGGACAGCCTCTGCACTGAGGAAATGAAGGCGGGCCAGGGAGCCGCCATCTTTCACCAGCCCTTCCTGCCTTCACGCCCATTAGCACAGGAGACAGGGAGCTGGGATTTGTGTGTCAGCGCTCGTTCTCCTTCAGCCACCCAATCGGCTCCGTGGGAGGCACCCAAGACAGCCTGGGCCAAGGGCTGGGAATATTCAACCCCTTTCTGGGACCAGCCCCCATCCTTCCTCACTTTAATATTACAACCATTTTTCACACTGGAGCTGAAATAGTGCAAAAAATGGGGCTGCTGTAATTGTTGTTAGATTATGTGTCAGCCTGATAAGATGTAACAAATATTTTCCTCCCCACCAGGGTCTGTTTCGCTCTTGGTAATGGATGGAGAAACTTCTCATAGTCGGCGAGGGATCGGTCGTAAAAACTTCGTCTGGGAGATTAATGTAATCATCACAGGCCCTGCTGGAAAAAACAAGGGGAAAATTAAAATAACCCCAGCTGCCTACCTAGCCAGAACCATCTCCCGCACCCTGGAGCACGAATGGGGCAGGCATCTCCCTGAGCGGCAGTACGGCTAGCCGGGACAACCTGTGGCCGCGAGACAAGCGAGACCACACAGCGATGTCTCCTTTGCTCGGTAGAGGGACTGTGATCCTCATAGGGTGGCCTTTGACGCGAGTGTACCCCATGGCTGTGAGGTTTGCTGTCGCTAGCCGCTCCTATCCTGCTCCTCAAACATCGTGAAAGGTTTTGGGCCACAGCAAGAGGCCCAGTTCTTGTCCTCTTGTCCTCTGGGGGGTCAGACCTTTGGCAAGACATCTTCCTCACACCTAGCCTGCTTCCCTCAGCAGAGGCAGACTCTGAAAGGTCCCAGACACTGACAACTAAACACACCAGGAGAGACGGTATGGCCACAGGGTGATTTCCAATCTGGACTTAACGCCCACACTTCATTTTCCTCCTCTGTCAAAGTGGGCTAGTTATAGCAGCTATGTACCAGGTCTCATAGAGCTAACTTGAAGGCAAAACACAATGTCAAAGCAGTAACACAGCTCCTAGTGCACTATTATGGTATCACAGTTATCACTATTTTTTTCCCTAAAGATGGGACATCTTGAAACATCTTAGTTAGCACATTTTTTCCCCCTTAAAATGGCTGGAGTTGAGAGGCCAAAGACCAGACCCAACCTTAGAGGGCATGGACAGCCAGAACAGGCTGCGACCTTCAGCTTCGCACCTCATCCCCCTCCACCCCCTCTGTGCCTGGTTTCCTCACCTCCCAGAGGCCTCCAAAATGAGGATCTTCTGGGGTCAGGCACCATGGGGGATTCATTCTGGCAGAAGGCCTGAGCATGGCCTGGATGGGGTCTCACAGCATCACCTGAGCCCTCCTGCCTGGGCAGGCCTACAGGGGACTGTCACTACTGGGAGGAAAACCCTGCTGGCCCTACCAGGACCCGACGGCTCCTTTCCATTAAGCACGGATTGGATCAAGATGACCATCTCGGTTAGTCCCGTCTTCCCCACTTCGTAACAGGACTGAAATCCTGCCTGGGAAGGCAGAGAACCAAGATGGCGAGCATTTACTGAGGAACTGCTTTTGCTGTGCTGAGCTCCAAGCACCACAGAGCTGGCAGGATGAGGACCAGGTCTGGAAGGGAGTCAAGAATGCTGGGCTCCTCCTACCAAGCCAGACGATTGCAGGATGGTGGACGGCTAGGTGTGACCATCTCCCCTTATGATCAAGGGGCTGAAAGCCCGACACGGGGGACTAAAATGGAGATGTAGTCACAATGAGGGGGACGTGTCAAAGGGACTCACTCAGGAGCCAACTGAAAGCGCTCCCAATGGCTGAAGCTGGGACAGTCATGACAATGTAGCATTGGATTACCACCGAAAGTAAAAAATAAATATCCTTGGGCCCAACTGGTATAAATAAATGATTGAACAAATAAATAAATAAGGGAAGAAAAGACGTATCTCCCTTGCAGAAGAATTCCAAATAATTTACGTGGATACTCTGCCTCAAGGAGGGGGAACCTAAGTTCCACTCCTCGAGTGTGGGCTGCATAGGGACTTCCTCCCAAAGGGCACAGTTGGGAAAGAGGAATAAGAGTATTTTACAACGGAAAAACTGGACCAACACCCGCCTCTGCTAAGGTTACCCTCGTCAGCAGCATGCTGAGAGCATGTGCCTTTCCTATGATAATCCAGGGCACTGGACCTCTTGAGCCATCCCTGCAAAGGCCATAACCCCGTCTCATCATGAGAACAACTCCACAGGCAACTGGGCAAGTGTCAGGACAGCAGACAAGTTCCAACCGAGCAACAGTCCACAGAACGCCTCACCCGTCCTCTGCCAAACTGTCGAGGTCATCAAACACGAGAAGGCTGAGAAACTGTCACAGCCAAGAGAAGCCATCGGAGACACGATGGCTAAACGTAATGTGGCAGCCCGGAAAGGAAGGAGGACATTAGGAAAACACTGAGGAAATGTGAATGAAGTGGAATGACATCAGTGCTGGTTGTGGTTTGTGACAAATGAGAACACGCTAATGAACTAAGTGAGGGGTGTAAGGGAATTCTCTATACTATCTTTACAATAATTCTGTAAATCGAAAACCATTCTAAAACAAAGTTTATTTAAAAACAAATTTTAAGAGATATCAAAATAACCTACAACGATTTATTAGAAAACACCTCAGGCGAGGAGGTTCCTTCCAAGCAAACAGAAGTTATAATTTAAAAAGAGGTGACAGGAAGCAATAGGCAGGGACACTGCTGCCACCGTGCCTAAGTGTCCTGGAAGCCCCCAGCACGGGTGGGGTGAGACCCCTGCACATGGGCTGGAGCTGCGCCAGGCACCCCGGGGTCTTCTCCTTGCAGGAAGCCACAGCCGTCTCATTTCATGTACTTATCCTGCTGATCTGCCAGGATTTTGGCGGAGGACTTGGCATCATAGAAAAGCTCACTGATCTCCTCAACGTGTTCCTTCTCGATGCTGTCTTTCCCGTTGATCTTAGCAAGCAGGTTGGCCGGGGTCAGCAGCTGCACCGAGTACCTAGAGGGACCAGGGGCCAGGGTGAAGCCAGGGGCCACTTCGAGGGGGCTCCCCCCACCCCCACCCAATCAGCAAACAGCCCTGACACCAGAAGAGGAGCTGAGCTCAAGGCTGGGCGGGCCTGAGTTGTTGCAGGCATAGCAGTAAAGGCGATGGATGCTTGATATTTCTGCAGGAACGAGCCCATCAGAGTGGGGTCAGAAGCTACCACATGGTAAGTCTGACTCCCCAAATCTGTCACAGTCTGAAAGTTCCCCCAAAAAGAGGTAACCTACTGCTACTTGAAAGAGACTGTCAACTTAGATGGATACAGGGGCCAGGCAGGTAATGCCAAGGTCTGAGCTGGACTGTTTAACATGGTGGTGGAATGCTGCCACACAGCCCACTGGAAGACATCCCCACCCAAAGGCAGTAAATTTAAGTTCACTTGTGTGTAAAATCACCCTCCCCTCAAACAAAACCAGTGGGCAATTCTGCCTTCAACCTTGAGGGCGAGGGAGGAACTGACTTCACAAGAAGACAGGAAAGGAGAGTGATGAGGGACATCCTCCAAGGCCCCAGCCACTGGAGACCAGCACAGGAGAGCCCCCCACACCTGCACTCCTGCTCCCCACCGCCAGCCCCCAACACCAGAGAACAGGGCCAGCAAGCGGGGAGAGGGGCGAGGCGGGGCCCAGCCTAGAGAGCTCCCTGCGCTGGACCCTGGTCCTGTGGGTCCATGTCTGCTAAGAGGCCCCAGGTGGCAGCGAGTCTCCAGCAGGGGGAGCACGAGCTGCAGCAGAAGGGGGACTCAGCGTGGCGCTTTAAAAACCATCCTCTCAGTACGCGCAGTTGCGGTCCCTATAGGCTGCAAGAGCAGAGGGCAGGGAAGGGCCCAGCCTGGGCAGCGACTCCTGGCAGAAGCCGGGTCCAGGGGGTGGTAGGCTCACCTCAGGGTGGTCTTGGTGCCAATCTCCCCCAGGTGGTTCAGCGCCTCCTCACTGATGTTGATTCCCTCCGTCTGGGCTCGGATTTTAATGATCTTTTGGAGGAGAAAAATCATGATCATCAATGAGCAACCCCAAGCTCCCCATTCCTCCAGTGCTTTAAAACCACTACCACTTCTGCTCAGCATTCCTCAGCCGGTGCCCCAAGAGCAGCAGAGGCCCAGACTGGGCTCCTGGGAGAGAACCAACCCTGCCAGCGCTGGCCTTGTGCACCTCCAGGGGCACACAGTGTTCTGTCCAGGGTACTGGGTTCCCAATGCATCAAAGGGCACTGGTGCTCCCTGGAGGTGTGCACCGGGCTAGCTCAGTGCTGCTTCCTCGCCCTGGCGAGATGGATGTTGGATGCTGTAGCCGCTGTTCTCTGCAGTCTCCAGGCCCAGTAAGAACTGTGGCATCTCTGAAGTCCCCGTGGCTCCCTCAAGGGCTCTAACTTCCCCTCCGACATGGCACCCTCACCCACAAGCCCCCAGGCAAGGAGAGACATGTTTTTATTTGCTTGATAAATATGATGGTTACATTAACCAAAAAAGTTATTTTTCAAGATTTACCTGTCCTCGTAACATTGCCTGGAAATATCTAATCTGTCACGAAGAGTGTGATGCTTGTTGCGGCTTGAAGATGTGAATGAAGTTGGAGGAGCAGTGACTGGCGAGGGGCAGTTCCAACCAAATGGCACCGGGACCCCGCAGGCGCACCCGCACTGAATGATAAGGGGCAGCGGGATAATGATGTTCTGTGTTGTGGAGCTGAGATAACTCGAGGACTTGGAGCCTCATATAATACAGGAATTTTTCACTTTGGCAGCTTCGTAAACAAGATATCAAGAAACCCTTGTTTAAATTAAAGCCATAAAAAAACACCTAGAGCAGAGGCGCCAAGCTGGAAGGCCTGAGTCCCAGGGTACAGCCTTCTGAGAGGAGAGGAAAGGGAGGGCCAGAGGGTTATCCACTGACCTCTCCAACAGCCCCTCTAGGGGGTATAGGCAGTGCCCCGAGGGTGGGGCTGTGGGGTGAGGCCGAGGGTCTGAGGGCGCTGCAGGGCAGGAGGGCGCAGGGGAGACACCCCTGGGCTCCGGGCACCCACGATAGGCAGGTGGGGCCGGCCGTTGTCTCAAAAGAGGATCCTAACTCAAATTTTTGTGTGAAATGCCTTCATTTCTAAATGTTGGCAACTTGTTCAAATATTTCACAAACCCAGCACAGGCTTATCTGTTGTTCAGCCAGTGGGCTGCCAGCATGTGACCTCTGTCCACAGGCTCAATAGGAGTTCCACCATGAGGTCCCAAGCCAAACACAGGAGAGCAGAAAGAGGGACCCGCTAAACACACAGGATGGGGACGAGGACGGCCAGGGGAAGCAGCTGAGAGGAAGATCTCTGCTCCCCGATGCAAATGGTCAACAGAACTCCCTTCAGTGGCCTTTCCTGGTGAGCACAGCCTGGAAAGGCCGAGAGCTGCGCGGGGCTGGCTATGTCTGGGCTTCCAGTGTCAAAAGGGCTTCCCACTGATGGCTGGGGGTGGAGGAAAACTCCAGTCCTGCCAAGAAGAGTCTAGGGAAACGCAAACACTTCCTCCTGGAGCCTGGGCTAAGGGGAGAGCTTCCGCCCTGGGCACCCGCCTTCAGGGAGCTATGCTCAACGATGCTGGCAACGGCGGGGCGCTCTCCCCTCACTCTCTCCCGAGCAGCTCAGAGCCATCACAAGAGCTCCTGCTTCAGACTGATCAAAAAAACGGACAGTTCATAAATTCAATCTTTAATCATTTAATAACCTGTAGGGATAGTTTACGAGGGTGTCGGCACTGATGGCAGAGTCCACAAGTTATATTTAGTTTGCTTTTTTCCCAAGGGAAAAAAAAACCTGCCCAGGGCTCCAACACAAATGTTCAGGTTATAAGCCTGAACCAACAAGAACAAAGCCATGCGCATCCTGGCAGTCAGTGTGTCCCCTGCTGTCCCCAGAGAGAAAGCCACACCTGTGTGCCCAGCCAGGAGCCGGTGGAGGGTGGAGGTCCTGCCACGTCACTGCTTTCCAGGCACAGTGCAAAACCTTCCCTGGGGGTTGTGCATTGTGTGCTGGGGTGAAGGGGGGCAGTGAGGGCCAAGAGGCTATAATGGGGGGTCTGGTCCTGCTGGTACTCTGTGACCACATGGGACACTCCTTCTCTGAGCCTCAAGCCCTGGTTCTTGCAAAGCTGGTGGTGTAAGGAGCCCGGAGGGTGTCGATGAAGTACATGCAAGCTGTGAGCAGCCCCCACCTCTCCTGAGAGAACGAATGGGGCTTCGTCCCAAGAGCAGACGTGTCCTAGTGACTGCTGCCGCGGGATGGTTGAGGAAGGTTTCCAGTAACTACCCGGGACCGAATTCAGCTTCTACACAATGAACGTCTTGACTTCAACCTGACATCCATCCAACGGCAAGAGGCCATTATCTGGTGACAAGGCTCCTGGTCATCAACGCTATCTCCTAAATAATACGCACAGCTAACGTAAAGAACTGGTACCACTGCTATGCTCTGTCAATCCCAGTTATGGAGGGAGATGGCTGACTGGCTGGGTCCCACGACAGCTCTTGGTGATCATTGAGAAATGCCAGTGGGGTCAGGCTAGCCAGGCCACAGGCGAACAGGGGAACTGCAGCAGAGGGCCCCGCAGAGGCCTGAGTAAGTACAGGGGCACCGTGACAAAGAACATGGGCTTCAGGACCGACCGGCTGGATTCAAGCCAGTCCTGCCACTTACTAGCCACTGACCAGCTTCATGAACTTGGGCAAATTACTGAACCTAAGTCTCAGTGTCTTTGTCTTTAATCATCAGCGTGCCTTGCCTCACAGGGTTATTGAGGGGTCAAAAGAAATCATGCGAGCAAGTCCTCAGCACGACATCCACTGAGGGGCGCCTGTGCATGGAGGAGTGGATCCAAGCAATCCGTCGGGGAGACAGTGCGACCCTGGCCACCCAACACCCCAGCCACGGCCTCATGCTGGCCAGGAGGCCATCTGGGCTAAGGGTGGGGGCAGCCAAGGAAAGAACACCACACTCACCACCCAGGACACCAACCACAGGCATGGGCCTCCTACAATTGCCACCCACCCACTCAGTAAGGACGACAACTACTAACTGGAAGCCTTCTTCAGAGAACTAGAAATCCTGTGTGTCAAGGGCCTGGATGCTGGGGCACCCAGTTGGTGCTCAAGCTCCAAACCAAGCAGGAGGCAATTCCTGCAGGGAGCACTGGGGCCGTGCCCCTTGTGATAAGGCCCTCCCTGCCTCATCCCTGTCCCTCAACCCCAAGCCTTACCCCACTGCAGCCAGGGCTTCTGTGCCAGGCCCTGAGCTGGGTGCTCCCATGAACGCCTCACTTAACCCTCTTATCCTAAAGGGTCAGTTTGAACATCTCCACTTCTAGGTGGCTCCTCTGCGCTGTGTGAACCTGTCTCACAGCTACTGCCACTGTCCCCACCACCTCTGCGGACTCTCACAGCACTCAAGTCTACCAAGCCACATCGCCACCCAGGCAAACCTGGCCTCCACAGCCCCTCAGAAACCCATCACTGGTCACACTTGTCATGCTGCCAAGTGCTCCTCGGCCTCAAGCACTCAACCTGTCCCAGCCCTCCAGGCCAGGGGATGGGTCCTGCGCCTTGCTGGGGCAGTCTGCTGTGTGTTCTGGTGGGACAGAGCCCTGGCTTCACCCTCTGAGCAGAAGAGGCCTGGGCAGAGTCTCAGTCATATTTACTGCCTCCATTTCCTTGAGCTGGTGGCCTTTCTCAGGGCTGCTGTCCCATCCATTTTTTCACTGTCCTGAGGGAAAGGAATGGGAAAGAGGGCGGCGACCTGCAGGTGGCTGAGGCTCCATGAGGCTCCGTGAGGATCTGTCAGGTTGGCCCAGCCTGTTTTCTACAGGAGAGCGGGCTCCATAGCAAGGGGCGGTGCCGGGGAGCCAGGTCTGCCCCCAGGATGGCTTTCTGCACAGCCACCAGGGAATGCTGTGAGGAAGCACAAGGAGACATGTGGGCAGGGCAGAGGCTCACCTGCTTCATCTCCTGGGGGGTGTACAGCATAGTGCGGATGATCATCACTCGGTCCAGAAGGTCGAGCGGGATGCCGTGGGGAGAGACGATGTCCTCGGTGCCCCTGCAAAGGCCGACAGTGACCACATCACCCCCACTTCCGGGAGCCTAGCAACAACACTGAAGTGCAGGCCGAGGCACCCACCGAGGCCAGGGCCATACAGCAGACAAAGAGTCAGGCGGATGACAAGGGAAATGGCTTGGTTTAGTAAATATCGCTGTCACGGGGAACGTGGAGAGAGAAGGAGGGAAAAAAAGCCACTTACAGCCATATTCAAAAATGATCATCCGGATCACGCACAACCCCCAAGACATCCTGCTGAGTGAAAGAAGCCAGATGCAAAAAGCCAGCTATTACCTGAGTCCACATACAGGAAGTATGCAGAATAAGCAATTCATAGACAGTAAGTAGATTAGAGGTTATCAGGGATGGGGGGTTGGGGAGAGTTTTTGCTTGATAGGTACAGCGTTTCTGTTTGGGGTCATGAAAAAGTTCTGGAAAGAGCAGTGATGGTAGCGCAACATTGTGAGTGTAATTAATACCAATGGATTCTACAATTGAAAGTGGTTAAAATGGTGTTGTATAGGTTACAACAACTTTTTTTAAAAGCAAAACTATTTTGATCCAAACCACAGCTTTTCAACATGAAAAAAGGATCATCTAGATATGTACAAAGCTTTCATATACATGTTTTTACAAATTATACTAAGTATGCATATGTTTTGTTTTTTTGCTTTTGTCCACGTTGCTTCAGTCTTACTCATGTCTAATATGTACTTAATAATCCACCAAGGGGAAGCGGGTGTGGCTCAGTGGATAGAGCCCCCGTTTACCATATGGGAGGCCCGGGTTCGCGCCCCGAGGCCTCCTTGTGAGGGCACGCCGGCCTGAGCGGTGCGGTGGGCTGATGCAGCAACCTCACGGCAGGAAGCGGCTGTGGCGCAATGGATAGCGCACCCGTTTACCAAATGAGAGGCCCCGGGTTCGCTT
>JAQZBX010078856.1:0-14135 GCA_029593785.1 Cabassous unicinctus
TGAAAGGAACATCTAAAAGGTCAATCATAATGTAAACTGTTCATCATGGTCAGTAGCAATGCTTCAATATTTGCACCACAATACTAAAAAAATAACCATCTCTTTGTAAAATGTTATTAATAGGGGAGAGGCGAAAATGGGGAGGGCATTGGATATATGGGATTCCCCTATATTCTCTTCATGACTTTTCCATAACTTGAAGCTTCTTTGAAGATAAAATGAAAAAAAAAAAAAAAGTCACTGGGGAACTAAAAGGAAGAAAATCTGACTGTACATACAAGAGTATTTACACCAGTGAAAAACTTATTATATAAATTTATTTTTATTTCTTTAATGTTTTATATTTAAATTTTTTTTTGTATTTATGTGTTATTTTTAAGACTATAATTAATATTTCATTTTCTTATTAATTTTATTTGGTTAATTTCTTGGCTTCCATCTTTGGAGATGTTTAGATCATAGAAGGGTCTCAACTTTGGCATGGAGGAACATTTGTGAGGTGTGTCAGGGATGGAAGTGCAAGGGATGGGATCATCTGGGGAAAGCCTCTAAGGCATATGAATATGTTCAAATATTAATGGGGCATTGCCAAGAATACCTGAGATCCAAAAAAATAACCAAAAGAATATTAAATTCCCATCCATCTTGGGCAACTCTGCTACATTCTCTAATAAGAGGGCAAGAATCCCTTGACTATACGGCTGGTGACTACTGTAGGAGGATGGCCAGTGCAACAAATCCTGGATATTGGTGATTGTACTTATGAACTTTTCTTTTGAAATTGAAACTTAGCTTAGTATTATATGTTGCCTAAGTGCTATCTCCTGAATGCCTCCTTGTAGATCAATTGTGGCCTCTCTTTTTGCCCAACACATCATATAAACACACTACCTTACCCCCTGCATGGGCCATGACTCCTGGTGATGAGCCTCCCTGGTGCTAAGGTGTTACTCCCAAGAGCCAACTAACAACATGCCTGGAAAAATCCTTGACCATAAGGGGGAAAGGGTAAATACAAATGTGTTCTTATTGTTGAGATTTCAAAGTAAATTGGGAGTTCATTCCAGAGGTTATGTATATCCAAGACACTTAAAACATTAGCCTGTCCCTGTGCCAGTTGGTCCTTGAATTTCAGCAGAGTTGTAAAGCCTACTTTCCAGTTCATTGGTCTAACAAGGTTATGGTGACTGACAATGCCCATCCCAAAGAACAGAGAGAGTAGAGAGAGTCTGCAACTGCAAGCAAGAGAGTCTATTCATCTGTCCCATGAGATCTAAGTGCCTCTCAGAGTGCTCATGACCATCCCAAAATCTTTGAGATTGTGGAATGAACAATGGATTAAAATAGACTTACTATTATTCTACTATAGATTTATTGTTATTCTAGCAAAGGAAGAACTTTTATCATTGATGTGGAGGCAGTGGCCAACAGAGGTTCTGAGGAGAGGGAGAGGGAAAAATAGATGTAAAATGGGGGCATTTTCAGGACATTGGAATTGTCCTGCATGATATTACAATGATGGATATAGGCTATTACATATTTTGCCAAAACTTACAAAATTGCGTGGGACAGAGTGTAACTGTAATATAAACTATAACCCACAGTGAGTGGCAATGCTTCAATGTGTGTTCTTCAATTGTAACAAATGTACCACAATAATGGTGGATATTGTTAATGTGGGAAAGCATGGGAGGGGTAGGGAGAAGGGCATATGGGAATCCACTATTTTTATGTAATATTTATGTAATCTAAGTATCTTTAAAACAATAAAAATGTATATGAAGGAGTTCAATTAAAAGCCATGACTACTGACAGAAAGCAGGCTACCTTTGTATGTATGGGACGGGTGTCTCTAGTCTCAGGACACTAAGATAAGATCTGTTAGGAGCCTGGTGGAGAAGCATTCAGTGCTTCTAGGAGTGTATTTAGTATATGTCACATAATGATTAACAAGGTCTGTTACATGCAGGAATGTAAGGAGAACTGAACCATTAACCCTAAAGAGTTGCTGACTTTAGTAACGTGTAGCCCGTCATGTATCTGTTGCCTTTGCACATGTGCACAAGCATTTTCTTTGTTCTAAAGCTAAATAAAAGCCACAATGTTTTACGCAGCAGCACTCTCCTTCCCTGGGATGGAGGGTCTCCTGACCCCGGTTATTTCTATCTCATCTTTTCTCATCCGCAGCGCTGTTTTCACGTACCTAGTTCCAGAACATTAACATTTGGTGCATAAAACAAGGATGCAAAAACACAGCTTTTCTTTTGGTCAGTGAACAGCGGACCAAGGAGTTCCTGATGAGCAGTTTTCATTCCTGCATGTACATCCTTGGGATCATCAGGGAAATGGATAATCAGCAGTGGAACTTTGAAGGGTAATCTAGGGTGTTAAAAACTTTATTAAAAAGCACTGGTGTACCTATCAAACCTTGGCTTTTGAGGAATTTTTTTCTCTCATACAGAAATGTTGTTATTGGTTTCAGCCACAAGGGTGGGATATTTTAAATCTGAAACAAGGGAAGTTAGTCATGAAAGCTTTAAAAAGGGCTATCAAAAGGGAGAGATAATTCCCATATGTGTATGGTCTTTGTGTAGTCTTATTTCTCTTGCTCTTGAACCATTGCAATCAGATGAAAATGAAGATATTAAACAGGATACTGCTATCACTGGACCAATAGCAGAATGAACTGATGTTGATTTTAATGAAAATACATATGAAAAAATTCATGAACAGCCAAAAACAGATAAACTCATGTCTAATAAAAGGGAAGGAAAGAAAAATGGAGTTTATGGAACTTTTTCAGCAGTCGTTATGCTGTCTGCTCCAAAAGATTGCCTAGCCAAAGCTAGTGTGAAAGCTCCACCTAGCGGCAATAATAGATCAATACCAACTTGTGTGTGTCCAGCATGCCAGAAAGGGTTACACTGGGCCAATGAATGTTGTTCTAGATATCATAAGAATGGCAGTCTCATTAATAAGTTGGGAAACTTATGGGAAAAAGACTTATTATACCAATGGGAAGCTTATTTGAATATTCATCACTTTTCTGATACAGCTAAACATCTTATTACTCATATGTAATATGCTCCCCCTTCCAGACCTGAGACACGAATTATTGGAGACTACCATGGCCTAGGATATTCAAATTTACAATAGGGGCTACTGTTGCAAAAGGCTTTGCATTACCTTTAAAATGGCTAACCAACAAATCTATCTGGGTTGAACAGTGGCCCCTTCCAAAAGAAAAATTAAAAGCCCTGAATAGATTACAACATGAGCAGTTAATGGTAGGGCATACTGAACCCTCTACTAGTCCATGGAATTCCCCAGTTTTGTAATTAAAAAGAAATCTGGCAAATAGTGCATGTTGACTGATTTATGTGAAATTAACAAAGCTACTCAACCTATGGGATCTTTACAGCCTGGTTTGCCATCCCCAACTATGATTCCAGAAAATTGACATATTGTTATTATTCATCTAAAAGATTGTTTCTTTACTATTCCTCTCAATCCAAATGATAGTGAAAAATTTGCATTTACTACTCCTTCTATTAATCACTCAGCTTCTACTGAATGATATCATTGGAAAATTTACTTCAGGGAATGATGAACAGTGCTATATTTTATCAATCCTTTGTTCACATTCCATTACAAATTTTACGAAGACAATTTCCCAACACTATGATTATTCATTATGTGGATGATAATCTTTTTGCTACTGAGCAAACTTCTGAGCTGAAACAACAATTTCAGCTGGCTAAAGAAATTCTAACTCAACAAAGGTTACAAATAGCAGAAGATAAAATTCAAAAACAGCCTCTTTTTCAATATTTGGGCCATACTATTAATGGAAATATTATAACTTTGCAAAAGGTCCAGTTTTGAACTTATCATTTACATACTTTAAATATTTTCAAAAATTACTGGGTGATATTAATTGGGTACGGCCTACTTTAGGAATTCCAAATTATGCTTTAACTAAACTTTTCAATACTCTAACAGGAGACTCTGACTTAAATAGCCCTCTCCAACAGCACCACCTGTTCAAAATTCACCATGTAATAATGGTAATTTCGCCCCCACAAAGTCTTGGCAAACTTAGGTGCGACCTCCTAGAGAAGTGCCGGCCTGGACTTTGCCACTACCAAAAAATTAATACTTGAGAAACAAATAAAGTCTATCTAAACAATTCAGGAGCAAAAGGGACTATTCCAAACAATTTAGTAAGATTAATATTAGAAAGATCTAGCATTTGTGGCAGGGGAATCACTATTCTGCCAGAGAGTTAACTAAAATAAGGAAAACATTCCAGCAGCAACTTTGTAAACCTCCTACTCCCTACATAATAAGGCTATGGGATGATAGAGGCTATTAAAATTAAACCACTGGAAAAGTAAGAAAACTTAGCAATACAGTTTCCAGAAAAATTCTCAAAAGAAGTAAAATCAAAGATGTATGTTTCTATTGATGTGTTAAACTTGTTTTGTGTTCATCTGTTTGTTCAGTGTCAGTGTATTTTTTGATAACTCTGGATGGTGTTATTAAATTGATAATGAAAATTATTTTAAGAGCTCTGTTTAGATGGCCAACATTAAATAATTGTTTATATTAATAACTAAATATGGGTATTAATTTAAAATAATAAAAATAGTTATAATCAAATTAAATCATTATTCTAACAAGTTTGTTTAATGTTGATGGTAATTGCATGTTGTCAGAAGTTTGCTTGGAAACAGTTTCCAAAATCATTGCGGTAACTTAAGTATGGAAGGTATACAGAATGTGCTTTTATTATTAAAGGAAAGAAAGTAATTTTATCCTAAGATAAAATAACTAGTTATTAAAACAAAGTCAAAGTTTTATTCTTTCTCAAAGTTTCTCAAGTTATTAATCTGTTTTAGTAAAAGTTTACACAGAGTTTTTCTCCTGAATAATCAGTATGCAAAAAGAAAGTGTGTTTCATCAAAGTATGAATTCTTAGACTTTAACCTTATCATTTCCTTGAAGAAACAAGTTTTATCACTTTTAAAAGAATATAATGTTTAAACCTGCCTTCTCAAAAAGTAGCTTTTTATTTCAAACTGTTACAAATGATTTGGTCTGTTACCTAGAAAAAGATAAAATACTAAAAATAATTAAGTACATGTGATATATTATAAATTGAATGAAGTATTTAAAACTGTAGTACAATTAAAAGATATTTTCTAACTTTATGACAATTAAAGTTGTATGAATGAAAAGTTCACATGAATACTTTAAAAGTGTATAAAATTCCTGAAAATTTAATGTTTCAGTATAATATTTAATAAAAGTATAATATTATTAATCATTAATTTAATTATTTAAAAATATAATAATATATGTCACAAAAACTACCTCTCTGCCAAAAAATCAAAAGGCAGATGCTTAAACTTAAGTTTATGTGATTTACCCCAACTCTGCTAAAAAAAACACAAGTCTATAACTACAGAAAGAAAGCAGCCATTAGGGGTTGCCAGGGGTAGTGCATAACAGTAAATTATAGCAAATTAAAATAACACCACTACAATGTGCTGCAGTCCCAAATATTACCAGTTTGTTACAAAAAATTAATCTTAAACAAGTCAAGCCAGCCTATATTCCCCTTTCTGTAAAATAGCCAACAATGAATTAAGTTTATATTCAACAATGTTAGCTACAATCCCAATTCTAATTATAATGTTAACAACAAAACCAACGAAGGTATTAAAATTAAAAGTTAAAGTATTGCCCCACAGCCCAAATAGGAAATAATTTGTTTTTTACCTATGCCTCAAAATATACAAAATAAAGAAAATAAGGTCATTCTAATCATGCTGCTAAAAATCTTAAACACACACAAAAAAATAAAATAAAATAAAAGTTTATTCATTGGATGTCTGCTGATTAAAAGTCTTATTATTTTTATTGTTATATAATCTACTGTAGTTATGAATTATGTATAACACACTTTAATAATCAAAACCTTAATGCACTACATTGCATACTTAAGTAATTTAATAACTTGTATGTTACACATAAATGTATTTTCTTATATGTATATGTAAATCTTAACGTTTTTCATATTTCAGGAAAAATAATTGAAACTAAAATAGTAAGCACATCAAGGATGTTTTGTAACAAATTTAAAAAGATGAAGTACATTTCAAAAGTGTTGTATTCCTCCCTGGAGGAGCTGGCCACTCTCCCAAAGAATGATGCATAAACCTTAAAATTTACTGCCCAAGGAGTGTTGTGTTCCTTCCTGGTGAGGTTGAACCCTTTCTCAGGAATTAGCAAAATACTCACAAGTTGGCATCTATAGTATCAAATTCATTAATCCTAAACACATTCAACCAAAACTCTAGTAACAGTTGCTAATTCAACAATTCCGAGGTAAAAGCTAAATATTGGTAATTATATATATTCAAAACTGCTCTATTTATCTCTCATTCTGTAACTTTGTTCAATATTAATTTTTTAATTAATTATGTTATTCATGTTTCTCACTCTAATTGTCAATATAAGCTTATTAAACTAAATTTATATATTAACATTTATCTTGTATCTATCCAGGACTCTAGGCAACAATAATTCAAGTATTTCAGTGGGTCCCCTGGTTTGGTAAGCATGTGAATGTATATATACATATTATTAAATATTACAATATAACAGTTAAACCCTTCTTTATAAACAATCCTTTACTTATTTTTTATTCTTTCAATTATTAACAAAAATACATTAACTAAATATCAATAAAAGTTCCTGCCACAAGAAATGTTCAATACACCCACCATGTGTCAATATTATGTCTATAAGTCTATATGCCTTACTTGTTCTGCCTTCCCACTTGCATGTATTTACTCTCATTGCAGCCCCTTCAAAAACACTTTTAACACAACTCTATAAACATCTCCAACATTCTCTTACCCAAGCAAATAACCCCAAGGGTCAAACTATTGTTGGAAAAAATCAATCACTTACTAAAATTAGTGTTGCAAAAACAAAAGGGGAGATGGAGGAGAATATGCTAAAGAAAAATTATCTAAAGCATTGCTTACCTTAAATTTTCTTAATAGACAACAAATTTCTAATACCACAGCAGCAGAAAGACAATGGGAAGTTAATAAAAAGATAGAAAATGAAAAATGTGGACAACCAATATATTGGAAAAATGAAACAACCAATAAATTGGAAAAAGGAGAGATAAAAATTAGGGGCCGAGGTTTTGCTCTTATTATTACAGAAACAGGAGAATGGCAGTGGATCCCCTCCAGAAGAATCAAGCCTAAAGTTGAAGATGCTGCCAAAACTTAAACTATGGACATGGTGGTTTCACATTGGATTAATTATAGGTAAAGTATTAGGTCAAGGTAAGATACTATATCATAATTACAGTTATTGGGCATACACTACCAACACACCTCTTTTAGAGCTGTTAACTTGGGCCGATGAGTCTTACCCAATTTATCTTAATCAATATCACCATTTTCTGTTATGTATAGACTTATTGCTACCCTTAAAGCCAAAAGAAGAAGGGAAATTTATAGAAAATTTAACTATGCCTTTGATAGACCACCCTCTTTATATTCGACATGGTTCTGCATGCATGCAACCTCAAAATTGCAGTGTAGTTTTAATAGAGAAAAATCAAACTTGAATTTATATTCTCATTTTCCCTTCTTTACCATGTAAGTCAGAAAATATGGTAAATCTTACATGTCCCTCTCAAAACAAATTACTTAGTGAAAAATGGCATGTATGTCATGGTTTTACAGAGATTGTATTTTTTAATGATTCCTATGGAATTGTAAAGTTTTGGGCCCTTATATGAAAGCTGAAGCCTGTTAAAAACACAACCATATTTTGGTTCCTTTAGAATTCAACCATAACCACTAATAACAGTAATCCTTATTTCTGGAATTTTGGTAATACGCATTTACGAATGGCTCAATAAATTGAATAAATCATGGAAGATTTTTCCCACAACCATGTGACACTAAACTTAACAAAACTCAAAATTATTTGTGGAAATTATTTTTGGGAACTGGCCCAATTATCAAATGGCAAGTCAATAAAACTAATATTACCAGTTTAAAAAGAAAATCAACTCCATTCCTTACAGAATGTCTACAAGATCGTATAGATTTTTATCTTTGGAAAAGTAACTTTTGGTGAAAGGAACGTTAGCTTCTCCAATTGGTCTTTATTTACATGTCTTAAGAATTCATATTTGCAGGAAAATCAAACTCTTTTTATAGCAAGAAGAAGAAAAGGACTATGCTTACCAGTTTAGATGAATAGGCATTGGCAGCAGTCTCCAGAATCCCAGTTGCTGTGGAATTTCCTCGACCATTACTTTAAAAGAACTAAAAGCCTGATTGGACTTTTAATAGCAAGAATTTTGGGACTGATTGGCATCATAACCGCTGCAGCCATCTCTGGCACAGACATACATCAAGGAGTCTAGACTCAACAGTATGTTAAGGACTGGTATAAAAATGCAAGTGAGATGTGGCATAGCCAGTCTCACAATGATATGGAACTGAATAATCATATGAATGATCTGGAAACAACTATTATACATTTGAGTAATCAAATCTATAATTTAAACTTGTTAAGAGCTCTTAAATGTGATTGGAATGAAAGTTCTTTTTGTATTACTCCTTTGCCTTATAGTAATAGTGAGCATGATTGGGAAGAAATAAAAAATCATTTGATTGGACATAAGCATATTTCTGTAGATATTTTAGAATTGCAAAAGAAAGCATTGAGCATGTCTCAAAATGAATTGAAAGCAACCCCTAGTGCAGAAGTTTGGAATGAATATTCTGAAAATTTAAATACTGTGAATCGGTTTCACTGGTGGAAACAAAAAACAGTTCAAATATCATTTTGGATTGGATGAGGAATTATTATTATATGCATTTTAATTGTTTGTATTTTCAAGGGTAGAGTAATAACATATATTCATAGAAAAAATGAAAAATTAGATCAGATAGATGCATTTATGTTAAGAAACTTAGTCATGAGAAACTAATTTTACATTATTTGTGAGAGAAAGTAGTATCCTAATAACCCCCTGATTTTACTACTAATTATCTACATAAAAGCATACACATAAGGAATCTGAGGAAGTATAAAGTATAAATGAAATTGTCTTCCGTGTAAGAGCTCAAAAGCTTGGCTGGTATCCAATGATGGGTAAGATTCTCAGAGGACGACAACCTAAGACAGGCATAGGCACAAGAACCTATGGAAGAAGACAAGTGTGATAAGAGGTCACTTTGTATCATCTTATATAATGATTCATATTATCTTCACTTAAAAAGTTAATTAATAAAAAAGGGGGAAATGAAGGAGTTCAAATAAAGGCCATGACTACTGACAGAAAGTAGGCTGCCTTGGTATGTATGGGACAGGCATCTCTAGTTTCAAGACACTAATATAAGATCTGGTAAAAGCCTGGTGGAGAAGCATTCTGTGCTTCTAGGAGTGTATTTAGTATATGTCAGATAATAATTAACAAGGTATGTTATGTGCAGGAACGTAAGGATAACTGAACCATTAACCCTAAAGACTTGCTGACTTTAGTAACATGTAGCCCATCACGTGTCTATTGCCTTTGCACATGCACACACATATTTTTCTTGTTCTAAAGCTAAATAAAAGCCACAATGTTTTATGCAGTGACACTCTCCACTCCTGGGATGGAGGGTCCCCTGACCCTGATTATTTCTTTCTCATCTTATCTCTTCTGCAGCACCATTTTCATGAACTTAGTTCCTGAACATCAACATGTATATAAAAAGATAAAGCATAGAACACAGTGAACACTATTTTAGATCATGGAATATAGTCAAGAGTCTAAGTATAAGAATGTTCTTTCATTATTTATAACAAATGTATGACATTAATACAAGGTGTTGATAATAGCATGGAATGAGATAGCTGCTTATTAATGGGTCAAAATGATATTTATTTCCTTATTAATTAGTATAAAAGAATAGGCATCCACAGAAAATATCAGAGGGTAAAACACAAAATCAAGGTACACATACAATCATTTCTCAAAGTATTGTATTTGGATGTGTGTTTGTTCTGTGTGTGTTGTGAATGTATGTTGTATGTATGTGTGTTGTATGTATATGTGTTCTCTGTAGGTGAGTGTATGCAAAAAGTTCTTTGTGGATCACAATGTAATAAAAGTATTTCTTATGCTGGGAGTTGGCAATGATTTTTGCTAACCACTTAACTAAAGGCAAGGAAAGTTTACAAAGGAGGCCACCTGCAATAATGGGGAAAAAGTCCTTGAATGGAGAGCCAAGCATAAGAGTGAGGTATGAGAATGGGCAGTGTGGAGTTGAGGCTTCTCCAGATTCTAGGGCCACAGACAGAGCAGGTATTCTTGGTACATCTGCCTTGTCATGGTCTCCACATCATGGCCTGATCTATTTGCTATTTCTGTGCCTGTTCCAAATTTATTTGACCACACTAGGTTTTATATTTTCCTATGGCAGATGCAGCATGCCCCTTATTCAGTGTTCTTTGCTGGCATTTCTTCTTTATCATTATTGGGCTTTGAGTTTTGTTATGATTTTTGAAAATCCAGTGGACACAACACAATTCTATTTCTGTAGCTTATAAATATGCAAAGGAGTCCCGCAAATATTCTCTATAAAAATCTGCACATGCCCTGACTATCTACTACTTGGATTTATGTTTCTTCATATGATATATCCCTGAGGGCATTATGTTGCATTCACTAGGTTGTGCTACACTGAGTCTCAGATAACCTCAGATAAAAATTATTGGTTTCTATTCTCCCTGATGCTTTCCTGCTGCCTCTAGTGGGCTCTTCACCTAACATGGATGCTACCTTTGAATGAATGAATTTCTTCCTGCGTGTTTGATAATCGAGACTGAAGCGCATCTCCAGACAAGACCATAGGAATGAGTAAGGCATTGGTCCCCCAGCTAAACTTAGGAACCCAAAGAAATAACCATGTCCAATCGATCTCAAGATTGCACAGAATGAGGGACAGCAGAAGAGAAGATATCTACAGCTTTCCTTTAACTGCTCATTACTGTATTTCCCTCTAGGACACTCATTAGCACATTTCCTTGTTGTTTTACCCCTGAGCCATCAATTCCCTTTGGAACCTGGTCAGAAAACAATGAAAATGTTTCCTGCTCACCCTGTTCCCAAGATACCAGGTTGCATCAGGAAAATACAGCTTTAATCACTCTTCCTCTACATGGATTCTGGAGCAATTTGTAGTTCTAACTTTCTAGCATCATTCCCATCCTTTGAAATAAAGTTTTCACCATATTTTCACCAATCAAGTCTCTTCACTAGTCCCTTGGAACCCAAGGCATTGACTTAGGGTGAGGATAAAAGACCTGTTGTTCTCCCCAGAATATTGCTTTCCCTTTTTAACAACGGGGATCACTGGGCTCCATAGATATGAAAACATATGTAGCTCACCCATGATTTGATGATACTTTTTTGCCAATCAATTTGGAATGTCGTACCTGTAATGAAAGTTACAAAGTAACGTTTTTCCTTTATTTAAAAATATTAGCTAATTGAAAGATATATATATTTTCTTTTTGCATCATTACCTTAACTTAGCACATTTATAGGGATTTGCTCATTGATTGTTTACAAAAATCCATTCTATAAAAGCAGTAATGCTATGAATTCAATGCTCCATTTGTAGAAAAAGGTGGGGTTCAGAGGTTTAAGTGTCTGACTAAAGTTTTGAACAGAGTAAGTGCTGGGACATTGCTGGAAACTCTAAATATGTTTCCAGTTAGTCTCTCAACCATGAAGGATTCTGGCACCCTCTGGATATAGAGCAATGCCTGGAGATATAGTCTGGCTAAGTGTCATTCTTCAATCAGTTCTGTTTCAAAACAGAACTCATTTTCTAACTGATTTTTGTTATTGTGGCACTAAAAAGTACTGAAGAACATACAGCATACTGAGCTAAACTAAATTTTATAACATGGCCAAATACAATGAATTTCCTAATCAACACAGTTTCTAGCATTAAAATTACACAAGCCATAAATGCTGTCTTAGAATTCTTTAAAAACCTTAATTTTTACTGATATTTATTTCATTTCTCCTTTCATTAATTTTTTAAATTAATTTATTTTATATTTTAAAAGATGCTTAGATTACATAAATGTTACACAAAAATTACAGGGAATCCCATGTTTCCCACCTCCCATAATCTCTCACATAAATATTTTACATTAGTTTGGCACAGCACCTGCAATGGTATACATCCTGGAGCTTTGCCACTAAGCATGGACCATAGTTCACATTGTAGACCACACTCTCTCCCACACAGTTCTGCATGTTATATGCTGATGTAAAATGGCCTACATCTGTTGTTGTAATGTCACTCAGGATAATTCCCAAGTCCTGAAATAGCCCCGGTATTACAACTGCTTTTCCCTCTCCCTGCCCCAAAAGGATCCAGAGGCCACAGGTTCCACCTCAATGTTGTAATTTATTCCATTGCTTGAATCACAATATGTCTACAACAGAATACCAGTAAGTCCAATCTAGACCATAGCACTTCCCCCAATCTTGAGGAGTCTGGGATGGTGATGTCCACACCACCTCCATGTGAGAGGGAGCTTATATCTCATGGATAAGATGGATCCAGTTTCTGGAAGTACACCTACAAACTTCAGCACCAAGTATAGGTTTGAATAGAAGGGACTGATTGACCATGTGCAGGGAGGACTTATTTGAGCCCAACTATGTCACTGTCAGGAGCACAGATTCCAAAGTATAGCCCACTGATAAGGCATCAATCTCTGGAGCTATTCCCCCTTATATAGGACCTGGGTATCTCCAGAGCCCTCAGGAGCCCCTCTGTGTGGGGTGATATACACTTTGGTGTTCTATGAGATCCTACTGAGGGGTGCGTAAGTGTTACCTCTGGGATGACCTCCCGACTCTCTTTGAAGTCTCTTAGCCATATGAACTCATTTGTCTTTACCCTTTCCCCCATTTATTCAAAGTCTTTTTCCAGTTGTATTGCCAGTTGGCACTTGTAATTAATCCCTCATTGCCAGGGAGGCTCATCCCCAGGAGTCATGTCCCATGCTGGGGGGAAGGTAATGCATTCATATATTGAGTTTGGCTTAGAGAGAGGCCACATTTGAGCAACAAGGAGGCTCTCAGGTGGCAACTCTTAGGCACCCCATAACAGTAGGCTATGTTTCAATTATAGAACTGGTAAGGCTAGTCATCAATAACAAGAACCCATTAGTGGACCATCCACCTTTGCCATACACTGCCCCTGCACTTGGGGGACTCTTGCAGCTCCCTTGGAGAATTTGGTAGAGCTCTCTGGGTTGGGAATTCAGTATTCTCTCATTTATTGAGTGAATCTCCACCCTCTGTGACCATGCCCCATCCCTTCATCATTTGAACAATTTTATATATCTTTTATGTATATTCAGGTGAACTTCCTCCCATGAAACCCCCAGTCCAGACACACCCCACCAATGATCCTCTCCTGCACCCGCTGTAACCCTTCTGTGATCCAAACCTTCCTTGGAGATGAAGCCCATGTAATAGCCAAATACAATTAATAGGAAAATGAAATAATAATGATGTTTAAATATAAGAGTTAAAATACATGGAAACTTAAAAAATAAACACTAAAAATAAAATAAAATTAAAGGATTGGGATATTCAAAAACTGGAGAAAAACAAAAAAATTGTTTTTCAACTTTTAAACATTTTTCCTATTATCACTGCATTATCGGGTGTCCAGTCTGTATTGTGGGACCTGCCCCCTCTCACTCTCTGTTGTCTCCCAAATTTTCATTTAATTTTCAAAGAAGTTTTAGGTCATAACAAAGTCACACACAGAATACTAGAGACTCTTATATGCCCAAACTCCTCCCCTTTTCCTCACACCATATTAAATCCTTTTTGTATGTGGGTGCAAGCATTGTTATAACTGTTATACAAATTGTGAAATATAGCTACTAAACATTGTCAAACGTTTACACTATAGTTTACAATTTTGACGGTACAGTTTAATAATTTTTGATGATATTTACCATGTCCTGTGTCCATCACTGCGAGGTAATGAAAAACATTT
>JAQZBX010078857.1:0-14058 GCA_029593785.1 Cabassous unicinctus
TACCTAATTTAAAAATGGGCAAAAGATTTGGAATGACAATTGCCCAAAGAAGAAATACAAATGGTGAAGAAACACATGAAAAAATGTTCAACAACTCTAGTATTTAGGGAAATGCAAATGAAAACTCCTAATGAAGTTGAATATAGACTTGCCATGAAACCCAGCAATATCATTCTTAGGTATATACCCAGAAGAACTGAGAGCAGAGACACAAACAGACATCACACTGATGTTCATAATGGCATTATTCATAATTGAAAACAGTTGGAAACAACCCAGGTGTCCATCTACTGTTGAATGGATAAGCAAATTGTAGTGTATACACACAATGGAATATTATGCAACAGTAAGAGGAAATGAAGTCATGAAGCATATGACAACATGGGTGAACCTGGACGACATTATGTTGAGTGAAGCATGTCAAACCAAAAAGGACAAATACTGTATGATTGTGCTATTATGAATCAAATATGCTGTGTAAACTCATGGAGTTAATAATTAAAATATAGGTCACCAGAAAATAGAAGGAGGATAGAGAATGGAAAGCTGAGGGTTAATCTCTGCAAAGTTTTTGAAAAGGTTGTTTGTAAATCTTTGGAATTGAATAGAAATGGTGAAAGCATATCATGATGTTTGTAACTAGCAGTATATGGGTATGGCAGTGGCTGAAAAAGAAATTCTAAGGTCATATACATGACTAGAAAGAAAGCTGAAACTGTAACATGGGATTGTATAAGATAGTAAAACCTCATGTAGAACTTGAATATGAGTGATATTGGATATATGACTGTTTTTTACAAAATATCAGTACAAATATACTACAGAGAAGGAAAAAGAATAGCAGCTATGTACACCAGGTAAGGCATAGAGATATTGAGAGGTGATGTGATTTGCTTATTTTTTGTTTATTATTATTATTGGAATAATGAAACTGCTCTGGGAGTGACTGGGGTGATGAATGCACAACATATGATTACACCGAATACCACTGATCTACTATGGGTTTATTTATACTTTATTAATAGTTACTAATAAAGTTGAAAAAACATATTAGGCAAACTTAAAGCTCTTTGAAAATGTATCATCAATTTTCCTCCCTTTAAAAATTGATTTCATAACACAGACATTTTCTCTGACTCCTTAAGTGTGGCTTTAACTGAAGATTTTTTAATTGCCTTACTATTTTTGAAAACTCTGTGGCTCTTTGTGCAAGGTCACACTCTATAGGTTGATCTGATCAAATACTAATTAAGAAATAATTGATAAAATTTGCATTTTGGTAAAGAAGGGCTAAATTCTCTCCTAACTCAACTCCCTCTGAATAAGGATCTTCTGGCACAACTGAATTTGGTGTTGACAATAATGGTAATCTATGTTGCTCTAAGGATGATTTTCCCCCCAGAATGGTTGCCTTTTGTTTAGAAAAACTATATTTAATTATACATAGATAAAAATTCTATTCAAAAAATCTTGGATTTGAGCTCATTTTGTTTTTAAAGAGGAGAGTGAAAATACATTATATTACATAACAGTCAGGTATTTTTAAGAGTATCCTTTGGGAAGAAGTTCCATTTAAGAGCTGAATCAGGCTTTATTCTCTTTTATGTTGTTATGGATGAGCCAGAGAGGCTTTTTAAAAATTTAGAATTGGTGTTTTAAGAACATTTTCTCTGCTAATAAAAATGTGCCCACAAAAAATATTCTGTAATTGTATACAATGTATAAAATATTTAGAACAGGTCTCTGCATGAAATAAATACCTCAAGAAAAAGTAAAAAAAAAAAAAATGCCAACAGATTTTTGGTACTTTGCATCAGAACCCCTTTGGCTGACTAATACAGGTGGTAATAATTAAATCAGAACCCATGGAAAATTGTGAGCATGAGAGATATATAGATTTAATTAAAACAGTAAAGAAACATTCACAGTGAAAAGGAAAAAAAATAAATTATTTGAAATTTCACATTTCCAAAAACAACCTTTGATAAAGTTTAAACTCCAGATATTTTAGGAGGCTCAGGAAGTAATATAACACCATTCATTGTTTTACTTCATCACTAAGAAAATACTATGCCTCTTCATTGTGCCACTCCAAAACAGAAGAACGTTTCCAATTTATTTCAGAATAATAGCAACCTATTTTCATACTGAGTTCAGGCTATCAGAAAATCACTGACATAATAACGACAACATTATGCTTCATATTGTCATAACTATCAAGATTTGTTTGCTGCCTCAGCATCCATGGCATATTGCCTAGGAGACTTGCCTCATCACTGTCCTTTGGCCTAGTTAATTAGCAGCTTCCCAGCCCTGGGACATAACTTTCCCCAGAGGGAAAATGTTACTTCTGTGGGTACCACCCATACCACCCACACTGCTCACCCAAAACCCACAGCTGTTTCTAAAGATAAGCTCACGATCCCTACACATTCAGACCCCTAGACCCTTCCCCTTTCTACAATTGCTTGCTTTAAACTAACAAATCCTTGACTTCTGTGGACAACCTACTAACTTCCTCCCCTGAACAACATTAAGATCAGAAACCCACAATTCCTTTTTGCTCTGCTTGTATGCTCCCCACCTGCTGGCTTAGTCACCCCAACCAATCACACTTTCCTCAGCTTCTCATGGCAGCCCTCTCTCTTTCTCTGAGACCAATGAGTAACAAACTATTCTCCTACATTTTGACATCGGTTTCCTTTGTGTTGCAGCTGACCTCCACCCATTTGTCCAATTTAAAATCCAAGTGTTGAAACAATTGTTGCAGGGAGTGAGGTGTAAAATGAAACATAGTGCCTTTTGACTGCTTTTGGCTTATACTGTCTCTTTCAGATAGCTAATCCTATCTGAGAAGGGCCCATGGCTTGCTAATGTCCTTCTTTGGTTGTTTCCACTGCTACCTCTTGCCTTTGTTGGGGGTTGTCTACACTTTTGACTCCAAACTGGCAGTCTTGTAGATCTGTGTTCTCCCAGGATCTGTAAATAGCCAGCCCTAGCATGGCAGGAAGGGAATCCCTGTGGTTTCTAGTATCCCCCAAAAAGGAACTTGTGTTATGTGACACAGACACTGAGAGACATTGGACACATAATGAAGGTCTTGTTGCAGTTCCCGCAGTGGGAACTTGCAAGACAGGAGACACATGTCCCAGCATGACCTGTGACTCACAAATGAGACCACACATGAGTTGAAAGGGTGAGTGCTATCCTTCCAGGTGCCTGGACCACAGCAGCTGGGAGACTGATGTGGGAGACCCAACCACTGTGTCTGAAGCCCTTGTGTATGGGTTTTAAACCCACCCCTAGCTTGAGGGAAGACCTCCATGGGAAGCATAATGGCACAGTACAAGCAGCGGTGATGCAAGGGTCTGCCATCTGCCATCCTTATGTGGCTGCTCTCACTGTTCATCCCCCAACCCCATGGGATATAGAGGATCTAGCCTGGGGCAAGGTGGCTAAGGAGCAACTGGGCAAAATCAGAAGTGCTAAGCATATGGTACCAGCATCCCTTAAGACAACAGAAGACATTTCTAAATTGCTTAAGAAATGTAAGACTCCCATGCAATCTGCAAGGACCATACAGAGTGTCATTGCTTATCAGTGCATCAAAGCCGTGGTGTTATACTCCTGTGGCCTGGGGGATATGATTAATCACCCCAACACCACAACACTAGTAAAACAAACCCCAAACCCAATGAGATCTATTGGCAGACCCTAGAAAGACTGATGGCTGCCTAGGAGTCTGGTCTGCAGGAACCACAAATGTTCACTGTAACCACTCATAATGTAAAGCAGGGCTCCCAAAGGGAGTCCAGATTGGAAACTAAAACTCAAAATTGTACTTGTTTGAGGATTCAAACCCCACTTAAAATTTTGTTCAAGGCAACAAAGAAAAGGAAGGGGATTTTTGCAGTCTTTAATATGACTCTGTTGCTCCTCTCATCCTACAAAATGAGGAATTGACAAGGATCACTAAAAGATCTGTGCAACTTCTTCATTGATTTAAAATTTTAAGGCATAATAAAAAAAACCCAGACACGCTCATCCATAGCACTTTTTCCACCAAGGCAGATGCCCGCTGGCAAACAATTCAGGAGACCTGATTGTTACTTAAAACATTGAGATGATGCAATGAGCATAGCATTTCTGTGAGCATTCAATAAAAAGAGACCTAGAGTTCATCTCCAGCCCTGAGAAGTTCCCTTTTGATAATGAATCATGGAAAGTTTTCTTTCAGGGACTTCCTTCCCCCAAATTACCACCAGTGTTGCTCAGCCTTATCAGCAAGGCTCATACTATCAGCAAAGCTACAAATGAGGTGGAGCTATTGGTAGGACATGAGGGAACTCACATCTAAGGTACAAATCCAGGCTGATCCTACAGGACATTGTGGGCCATGACAAATGGGACCCCCATGGAACCACCCCTGCCAGTCAAGGTGACAGATGATGTAATATCACCTGAAAACAGGTACCATGGGGATCCGGTTTATAACCCAAGGTATCCCCAAAGAGGGAATCTTATACTTACTATTTATACATATAATAGCCATATTAAGCCAGTTCTTAAGATCTACACTGGTGAAGGATGATCAGCCATCAGTTATAACAATTTTAATGCAGAAGTCCCACTCATCAAAATCTCTATTCCTAATATCATGTAATTAATAAAAGATATACACAGGAACATGGGCAATTGCTTTGCTGTGACTGACTTGGCCAACATGGTTTGCTCAGTGCCAATACCTGAAAAAATTAAAACAAAACTTCCTAACCACTTCTACTAAGAACTTAAAAAATGGTCTTTAAATAAATGCTTAATACTCTGATTATCTAGCTGATATTTGGTTATGGGGTGACTCTGGAAAGGGCCTCTGAGAGGACCAATCAACATTCATACATTGTTATAGACATGGGGTTGTGATATAGCACTCCATTAAATACAGAAGGATATAAACTCTGTCACATTCCTTGGCAACATCTGGTCCTTTAAGAGCATACAAATTCCCATGACTATCAAACACAAGCCCACCTCAGACACTAAAATAAGCAAAGCACCTAATAGAGTTATTCATGTTCTGAATGTAACACATTCCACATCTCTCAATCTCATTACAGCCCATATGCAAAATTACATGTATATCTGCTGCTTTCCAATGGGGAAAGCCACACCAATGAGCCTCAGAATTAGCACAACAGGCTATTTGGAATGTGGTCTATAAGCTTCACATAAATGTTACTTAAGTGAATATCCTGGTTATTAGGATATACATATGTAAGTATTATGGTAAAATATTGGGAATTTTTTATTGAGGAATAGCAGTATTAGTATAATTGGGGGCATTCTAAGCAGAAATAGAAAACTGATATAATATGTGGATGTTTTCAATTAGGAATTGGATATTAATATAATTTTGAGGAACTTTCTATGTGGAAAAAGTCCATTCATATAATGTTAAGAAAAATCTGTTGAGAAATGAGTTAGCCAACATATCATATTAGGAATTTTCTGGTTAGGAATTGAGTCAATGATATATATAATGTTGTGAATTTTTCATTGGATAATAGAGGCATTTATATAGTATGGAGACACTTGAATGAGGCATAGGTATTATACTAATAATACCTTTGAGGAAATAGGGCACTAGGGTAATATTATAAAACTTCTGGTGTTGGATTGGGGAAATGGTTGAGTATTGGATACTTATGCTGAGTAATGAGGGGCACTATTATAATATGTAGGAATTTCTGATATAATTTCCAATACTCCTGCTCTTGGATATAATCTTGTAAACATCTGATGAGGTATCAAGTTACTGGTATTCTATAGGGAAACCTCTGAGAAAATAGGTTGGTATACTAACTTCAGGTCATGTGAATCTGACCTAATTTGGAAATAAAATCTTTGAAGATATGATAAGCTAAAATGAGGCCAACCTGGAATAGGGAAGGGACTAATCTAATAGGACTGGTGTCCTTGTAAGGAGAGAGGCACTACTGCACACACAGAGGAGAAGGCCATGTGGTGATTGAGACAGAGACTGAAGTGCTGCAAGTCAAGGCACACCAAGGATGGGTATCAAAACCCCAGAGGCTGGGAGGAGGTAGGACAGTACTCTTCCCATAAGGGTCTCAGAAGCATCACTGCCCAGCTGGAAACATAATGGCAGACTTCTAGCCTCCAGAATAGTGAGGAGATAAATTTCTGATGTTCTATGTCACCCGCTTCATGATACTTTCCTATGGCAAACCTAGGAAACAAAGAAAATAGTCATTATTTAGAATTAAGTTCATTAAAATTTTAAAGTTATGAGTGATTTTCCTCAAAAATTTATTGTAGTTTTGTTTTTGTAATTATTTATACAGCTTTCTTGATTTAAAATTTTGTGGGGCTCATATAAGTTATTCCAAAAATAATTTGTCAATCATTATAGTATTGATCATATATTTTATATTTACTCTGTCTTCTATATTGTGAGTGGCATGGAGGACATATAAAGTTTGATTCTTTCCTGTAAATGATGTAAAATTTATTTGCACTGTTACAAACGATACACATGAAGGAACTAGTGTATGGCAGCTCTTCACAAATGGTCAATTGTATGACTCTGGTATTAGAAGCAATAGAATTCAGATATGGAATGACTGAGTGTGGATCGGAGATGTCATAGAAGTTCACATTGACAAGGACTATATGAACCTACATCTGAAAGAAAATGAAATCCCTGGAAAACTGTAAGGGGCTAAAAGCAAACTAAACCTTAATGTGGGAATTTTTCATAATACACATTTTCTTAATAAAACTTCTGAGAATTATCAATGTCTGTGAACAACATGAGGAAGGAAGGAATTGGGTGAAACCGATAGAGAACCATTGCTCTTCTATTCTGACTCAATAGAAAGTAAAACTATCAAAATCCCTATAAATATGCTATCACATGCAATCTCCTTCTCACTTCTTGCCCAGAGAATCCAGTTGTTAGTTTCAATATAAATTATTTCTGAACCCATCTTATAATATTCTACTTATCTCCTCAACTGTTAAACTCCAGACTCTCTCCATGGATGAAATCTTGAGACAATATATAATTCAGTTTTCTAACCTAACACAGAATAGTCATTGTGAATTCTCTTCCAAATGACCTTTAGCTTACTAAATTTTGGTTTTCTATAAAAAGTGCCAGCATTTCTATAAAAGTGCCAGAATTAGAGCAGATATATATTTTTTTCCTTTTCATGTTTCTTTCATTCATTCTTTAATTTGCTCATTCATTCACTCATTTATCAAATATTTTAACTACCATGTCCTACTTTTCTAAAAGCTGATATTTCAAAAGTATTTAAGGTAATTTGTTCACTCTCAAAAATTTCATAGATAATCATAAAAGAGAGGCATAAAACATGTAGAATGCCGTTTATGTGCCAAATGCTAAAAATGTGTGAGTGTGTGTGTGTGTGTCTGTGGGTTTTGGGTGTGTGGGTGAGTGTACTAACTAGTATAGGGACCTAAAATAAGTGACTAATAACTAAACTTGTGACAAGAGGAAATATAAAAAAGGGTTTAAATCATTATTAGGTATTGAAGAAGGAAATGTATTCTATCTGTAGATAGAAGGAGCTAAATAATATAGAAAGAAGAATTTGCATAATCACAAACAAGGAGAAAAGTGTATGTAGTCCATCACTAGTAATTCATGTTGGATAAATAATATGATGTATGATTGGCTATGATTAGAAATGATGTTTTAAAGATGGTCAGATAATAGAGCTTTAAATGCATGTTAGGCAGGGCTATGATTTTTGTATAAGAAGCTTTGGTGGAAATTAGAGAAAATGTTCCCTCAGTTTGTGAAAAGTTTGAAAAGAAGCCCACCTGAGCAAGTGCTTTCACAAAAGCCTTCCCAGTGCCTTAGTTCAGAGGCAGCTACTGCCATGTTGAGTGAGGAATGGATTTAAGCCCCTCTCACATCCTTCTCCAAAGGCCTATGTGCAGGAAAAACATCTTCAACCATAAAATGTTAGACATAAGAATAGATTGTAAGATTTCACATTTTTGGCAGTTGAAAACTCGTGAATTGCAAAAAGAGAAATATTATGATTTTATACTAATCTATTCCTATTGGTGTGATACTCTTTGATTTTGTTAAATTCTGTTGAGGTACCTTTGATTAGATTACTTGCAAAGAATATTTTGGAGCTTTTTGATTGAACTACATCAGTGAGGTATGACTCACATTGGGTCTCTGCTTCCTTACTGGGTCTGATATAAATGATACACAGAGAGACAGACACAGGAAAAGGGAGCTCTGCAATATTTGATCTGGCCATGTGATGGAGGACTAGAGGATCACTAAAATGTGAAGCCCCCAAGAGGCTGGGACCATGGAGCAGCTAAAGAGGAAAAGAGACTTACTATGTGCTTGGTTGCTCAGAGATGAGCTCCAGGAGCTGTTTTGTAAGACAGTAAGCTGGAGGGGAAGGCTGAGACCTTGGCAGAGATCGTTGATGATCTTGCTTCTCCACAAGGTAGCTGATTATGTTGAGAAATCACCTCTTATGGCACCATGATTTGTATTTTCATGGCTTGAAATTGTAAGTTTTTATTCCAAATAAATCCCCTTTATAAAAGCGAACATATTTCTGGTATTTTGCATCAGCAATCCTTTAGCAAACTAAAACAGAAATTGGTACTGGGAGAGTGGGGGAGTGCTGCTGCAATTACCAAAAATACTGGGATGGATTTATAAATGGGGAAAGGATTCTTTTGGAGGAATTGTGAGATTCTTGATGGAAAAGGCATAGATTGCTTTGAAGAGACTATTAGTAAGAATAGGGACACTAAAGTTATTTCCAGTGAGGCCTTAGAAGGAAATGATGAAACCATTATTGGAAATGGGAGGAAAGGCGATTCCTGATTTACAGTTGCAGAGAACTTGGCAAAATTGACTCCTGATGTTAGATGGAAGGCAGAATTTGAAAATGACAAGTTTGGACTTTTAGCTGAGGATATTTCCAAATTAAATGCGGAAAATTTGGCCTGGATTCCCCATGCATCTTATAGCAAATTGTGAGAGGAAATAGATATGATGAGAACTAAACTGCTTGGCACAAAGAAACCAGATACTAATGATTTGAGAAATTCCAATCTTCCAGAAACAAGCCCCCAGAGGGTAATATCCCATATGAGGACTTAACTAAGCTTGGAGCTTGTAAGTCTGGTTTGGGAATGGTGTTATCCAGAAAGGACTTGTGGAAAGTCTTACTGTCTAATGGCTTAGACCCAGTTTTCAGCATGCTAAACCATCAGGTTCTTTTGTGACATCTGTACCAACACAACCTCTGTCAGCCTGGACTTAAAGGGACAGGGAGAGGAGAGATTGAAGGAAAAATGGCTTCAAGAAAATCTGTGGATGCTGATGTCTGGAATTAAGCCATTTCCTCAGATAAGGACAGGTACCCCAAACATGAGTATGGAAAGGGTGACTTTGCCCCAGAATTTCAAGAGGGCGGATCTTCCAGACCATTACTCATGGATAGTTTGGCCACCCCAGGCTAAGAGAGCGTGCAGTTCATTCCCCAGTGCTCCCCAAGCACTATCCCCAAGACTCAGATTGCCACCTAACTCTTCTGATGGGTGTGGACCTCTGTGCCAGAGATTAAGGAGAAGTTGCTACCACCTCACTGTACTAAACGAATTGAGACTGTTCCCAGGGGTTGAGGAAAGTGTGGCCATCACCTCAATGTTCTTTGAGGGTGAGGCCTAGAGCTCAGCCACCACTCAGGTGCTTGATGAAGGTGGAAACAAGAAAATGGCTGTTTGGCAAGTCCGCATGAGGCCCTGAGGAGAAGAAGATATCATTCTAAGGATGACTTTCAGACTTAGAAATCTAATGCAGTATGCCTTGCACACATTTGGAAATGTCGGGGACATTTGTTACCTGTTTTTCCTCCCACCTGTTGGACTCTTTAGGGTCTTGTAACTGTAAGCTTCTACCCCAATTAATACCCTTATAAAAGCCAAGAAATTTCTGGTACTTTTCATCACCACCCCTTTGGCTGACTAACACAAAAGTAAAATCTTAAAACTCATCAAATTTTTCTATTCAGATTCCTGAAATGCAGACGAGTCAGAACTTTCACCATAAATAGACATGAGAACATTCTTGTGACTTCAAAAATTTCAGTATTCTACATAGTATTTAACAAGGCCCAGAGTCACATTATAAAACATTAGAAATATGTAGGAAACAATGTAAACTACTTGAAATATAAATAACAAGGTAAACTTCAACATGTAAAGGAAAAAAACATTTTTAAAATGTTGATACTAAGGTGAAATAAATGTTGGAACTATATGACAAAGAATTTAAAGCAGCAATTATGTATTTAAAAAACCTCAAATAAGTAAGGGCAAACATTCTTGGAATTAATTAATATTAGAAAAACTGAGGAGAAATAAGAGGAATCAAAGGGGAATTTTGTACATGAAAAATACATTAACTTAAAAATAAAACAGGCTGCAAAATAATATGTAGATCACAGAGGAAATGTTGGAATATTAGAGACAGACAAATAGAAATTATCCAATCTTAACCAGAGAGACGCAAAGTATTTAAAAAATACATAAATGAACAGTCTTAAAGACCTGTGTCAGTAATAAAAGGTCTTACATTCATATCACGGGAAGCTCAAAAGGGTAAGAGAAAGAATACAGTGGCAAAAAAGAAAATTGAAGGAACCATGGCTTTAATGTGCCCAGTTTAGGAAAAAGAAAAACAATGGTCATTTCCAGAAGCTAAAGAAGTTTTAGCCAAGGATGAAAGCAAAGATATACATGCCTTGCACATCATAATAAAGCTTCCATATTCTAAAAAAAAGGAAAAATGTTGAAAGTCACCAAAGAAAAATGACACATTATATACTCATTATCCATGGAGGCCAAAAGGAAGTGGAAACAAATGTTTAAATAGCTGAAAGAAAATAATGGTTAATCCAGAATTTTTATAAGGAAAAAATCCTTCATGAATGTAATGGTTAATTTCATGGGTCAACTTGCCTAAGTTATTGTGTCCAGGTTTTTGGTCCAACACTGTCTTACTTAGTTACTCTGAAGTTTTATTGTAGATGGGATTTTCATTAAAATCAGTCAATTGCATCCATAATCAACAAAGAAATATTGCTATTAGCAATTTTGGGTAATCTCCTCATCCAATCAGTTTGAGGTTTTACAAGTGAGAATTGTGGGTTCTATATCTGCCTCAACATTAATGCAGGCTCTTGCTGGAATTTCCAGCCAGGCTTTTTCCCCTGGGGTATTCAGAGTAAGAACTTCAACATCACCTTTATTAGGGAATCCAGATAGGAGTTTGTGCAGTGAAGTTCAGACTTGCCAGCCTCCCTGTTGTTTTTGGAGTGTCCAGAATAATACAGGAATGAAGTGAAATCAAGACAATGTCAGATAAAGTAAAACAGAGGAATTCATTGCTAGCACACTGGTAACATAATGGCTAAATGAGTTATTAAAACAGAAGGAAAATGGTACCAAAAAGAATTCTGGAATACCTTTAATGAAAGAAAGGCAACAGAAATGCTGCATCTGTGTTAATATAATACATTATTCTTCCTTGAATCTTTTAATGTATTTTGGATGTTGAAGCACAAAAATATAATTTTGTCTCATAGGGTTGATAACAGATGTAAATCTTAAAACTTAAGACAACTAAAACCAAAAGTGAGAAAGCAATTGATCAATATGTTGGTAAAATTTCTACATTCCATGTAAAATCATAAAATATTGATTCTAAGATGACTGCAAAAATTAAGGTACATAGTTGTGGTAAGACAAATGTCTAAAAATAGCCACCAAAAATTTTTTGTTCTAAAGTACAGAACATGATAATGTAAATGATCACGCTCATGTTTATACTATATATGGTACCATTGACCTTAAAATAGGAATATTATCTGGAATTATCTACTGCCCGTTTTGTAATGGTATCGACCCTCAAAATCAGAAAGCTTTCTCTGCCTATTGGCCAAAGGGGAAGTGAGAAAAGTATGATATATGAAAAAGACTCAACACAATGATGCTGGCTTTGAAGATATTGGCGGCCACATGAGAAGAAATGCAGGTGACTTTAAAGAGCCAAGTGAGGCCCTAATTGAGAACCTGCAAGGAAACAGACACTACCATCTCTGAATGGAGCAGGATTCTGCCTAAAACTTGAATGAAGTTGGAAGCAGATTCTTTCAGAGAATTTCCAGAAAGAAACATAATCCTGAAGACACCTTGATTTTGGCTTTCTAAGATTATGAGCAGAAAATTCAGGGACATTGTACTTTGATCTAGACCATGAAACTGTGAGATGATTTGTTTTGGCTTAAGTCACTAAGTTTGTGATATTTTAGCATAGCAATAGAAATAGATGCAATAGTAATGCCTAGAACATGTAAAATTATACCAAAAAAATACAAAAAAAATTTTTTATGTAGACAAAGGAAGATATAATACTGAAAGAGCTTCAAATATGCCAAAAATGAATGAAAGGAAATACGATAAAACAAATAGCAAAATGGCTGATAGACACCAAATATTCCAAAATTAATTTATTTTTTAAACTATTACTTATTTTATACGCTGTAATTTTTTTAAAGTATTTTATTTTTAGTTTTTAAATATTTATTCCCTCCGCCTAAGTTGGCTCCCTCATCTGCTGCTTGTCTTCTTTAGAAAGCAACAGGAACTGAACCTGGGACCTCCCATAAAGGAGGTGATTGCCAAACCACTTGAGGCAATTCCACTCCCCCAAAATTGATTTAAATGCACATAGTATATCTGGACTAATTAAAAATAACTTTTATAATAATTGACTTTAAAGATGAAAAAACTAAAAATATTGTCTGTGGAAACTCGTATGAAATATAATGGTATAAGCAGATTAAAATTAAAAGGATTAAAATAAATTATACTATGCAAATATTAGGAAAAAGAATACTTGCATGGCAATATTAATATCAGGCCATATAAATGTTGGAGAAAAGACAATTAACATAGACAAAGTAAGATATTATATAATTATGAAAAAGTTAATCATGAAGGCATAACAATATCAATATGTGTATATATGAAAAGCTTCAGAAGAGATAAAGCAAAAACTGACAGATCTCAAATGCAAAAAAAATGCAAATCTACAATGACTCTTGAGGATTTTAACACTTTTAATAATTAATAGAATCGGTATACTAAAACCCAGTAACCATATAGAACCAAACTGCACCATTAACATTAAATGGACAGTTTTCATACAAAACCCACATAATAAAAAATATTTTAAGTGAAAATGGAACATTTATACCTGTTGACCACAGGAGTTTTACTTGCTATTGCAAAGGTAACTTTAGCTTAGTTCCATTCCTTTGCATGATATTATAGTTGTTTATACTTTTTATTATAATGGTTACTTTAGCTTATTTCCTTTTTTTTTTTTAACTTATATTGCAATTTTTAATGTTTGTTAACTGAGTGATTTCCTATGAAAATTTTCATCTCTTTGGACTCTGGGAGACAGATTTGAGCTGGGAATTTCTGGCTTGAATCAGTTAAACCTTGTATTAAAGCTCTTTCTTTTCTAAAATCCTGTAGTGATGGCATTGAAATTTTTGTGCATCAGGCATGAGCCTTAGTGCAGTAACACATTCAGCAAAATAGACTTTCACTTAATAATGAAAAAGATCATCACTAATGTAAAAAAATAAATCATACAAAGAATTTTCTCTTATGATAATGGATTAAAATGAGCTATGAATAAGAAAATAATTAGAAGAAAATCTCCAAAAACTGGTGAATTAAATAACAGATTCTTATATAATTCATGGTTCAAAGAAGAAATATCAAGGGAAATTGGAAAATATTTAGAATTGAACAATATGGGAAGAAACCATATTAAATGTGTGGGATATATCTAACTCAGTTTTTAGGGGGTAATTTATAACATCAAATGTATATAGTAGGAAATAAGAAAAGTTTAAATTTAATGATATAATTTTACATTAAAGAAAC
>JAQZBX010078858.1:0-14058 GCA_029593785.1 Cabassous unicinctus
CCCCCCCTTTTTTTTTCTGTTTTGTGTCCATTTGCTAGGCAGTTCTCTGTGTCTGTTTCTTGCCCTCTCTTTTCCTCCTTCTCCTCCTGTCTTCACTGGGATTCAACCCTGGGGAAATCCAATGTGGGAGAGAGGCCTTCTGCCACCTGCATCACCTCAGTTCCTGGGTTTTTGGTGCATCTCATCTTGGTACTCCTTTGTGTCCCTCTCCTGTTACATCATCATCTTGATGCATGGCTCAGTGGGGCCTGGCACACATGCATGTGGGGCCTGGGGGCTGGCCCAGTTGTGGGCCTTAGGGTGTGCCTGTGTGCAGGACCTGGGGGCCCATGTGTCTTCTGAATATTTTTTCTTTATTTTACCAGGAGGTCCCAGGGATTGAACCCAGTCCCTCCATATGCGAGATGGATGCCCAACCATTTAAGCCACAACTGCTTCCCCTTTCTATTTCTTTTGAACCTCTCCAAATAAAATATTAAATAAAGAAAATCCTTTATCTCTTCTTTCCTTCCAGATAAAATGCAAATCTCAGTAGCTTCCTAACATGGACACAAGTTAATGAAAATATTTCTTTCATTTGAGGGCTACAGTTCTATTGGGAACCACAGGATCCAGCAGTCCTGGCATCTGAAATAGGACAGGATCATTGCTGAGGACTGGACAGACATCAGAAAGCAAACAGGGAGATGCCAGGTGTTGAGAGCAGTAGCAGGCCTGGGGGGTGGGCAGGAGGAGAGGAGAAATCAACAGCAGGTAGGCCCCAGGTCAGGTCAGGTATCCTGCACCCAACCTGGTTCACACTCCCTCTTCAGGAACCATCCCTCTTTGCATCAGTGGTGTTTGTAAACCATGCCTCTGGGACAAGGGGTGCAACATGACACTTAGCATCCTGAAGAAGCCACAAAATATCTTCCACATTGACAACAAAGGCCTTCACCATTTGACAATCCCTCTGGCAGTGAGTGAGGTTACCTGTGCCTTCCTCCACACCTTCTCCAACACTTGGTGTTCAGGGTCTTTAACTTAAATTTTTTCTTCTTTTCTTGGCAATCATTAAAAATGATTCCATAAGCAAGCAAAACACACACAGTAGACAAGCATGTATAGAATTACCGTTCTAAAGCAGAGAAATACAAATATATAAATTATTACACTTTTTTTTTTAAAAGTGTAACTGCCAAAGTATGACCAAATAAGTTTTGGAACCAACTTGGTTTGAACACAGCAGGTCCATTTCCTTTTTCTAAATTTCGTAGGACAATCCTGTAAAATAAATGTCTTACACCAACGAGGTGTGAAGGTCTACATCATAGCATAGGGTAGTCAAATTTAAATCAGGAAGGTCAATACTCACCCACAGACAAATCAGCAAATGTAGGAATGTCATTGAAGAGAATTCACAAGTGAAAAGATTTTAAACTGCCTCCTTTTTGAGGTACTGGAATGGGAATCAAACATCTACTTATGAAGGAAGCCAGATTTACACATTGACCAGAATTTCTTTGGTTTACATGCAGTTGGCAGAAGTTCAGCTAATAACTTTTTTAGAGGGTGGGGGAAGGAGGATGCAGAGGACTGGAATCATTTCCACAATTGTCTTTGTTTCACTTTGGTACGCTTACCACTGTGGGGTAATTTCATAAACAACAACGCATTAGTAATCTGATTCCTAAGAAAGTATGTATTGAACCTCAGTGTTCAAAAAAATCCCTTAAAAGCTAGAGACTGGCTTTGATAGGGTGCCTATCAAGGAAACCATAGGCAGAAGTTGCTTAATAGATTAGATGTTGGTCTAAGGACAATTACAAAGGATGAAGAGAAATGAAAATTCCGAAATGCCCGAGACACCCTTTGAAACCGTTTGGCAATTTGATGTAATTATGAATTCCAAAAATATAATTGGATCATTCCTGTAAACTGATCTGTTAATCTGGGCATGATTAAGCTATGATTAGGGCATTGACTGGGTGATGTCAGAAGGGCATTGAGCCCCAGCCCTTGGTGGGTGGGGAATCAAATTTAAAAGGCATGGCAAGAACAGAGTTGAAGCAGTTTTTTCAGAAGCAGTTTTGATGTTGGAGTTTGGATTTTGGAGAGAAGGCCCCAGGAGAAGAGAAGTGAGCCATTTGCCTGATAGTCTACAGCTGACCTTGTGGAAGAACCAAAGTTGCTAATCAAAGAGAGAAACACAGCCCTGGGAAGAGAGGAACCCAAGAAGCCTGAACCCTTGCAAAGGTCGGCAGCTGTCTTGCTCCAACATGTTGCAATGGACTTTGGTGAGAGAAAAAACTTAACACTTTATGGCCTGGTATCTGTGGACTTCTACCCCAAATAAATACCCTTTATAAACACCAACCAATCTCTGTTATATTGCATTAGCGCCCCTTTGTCTGACTAATACAGAATTTGGTACCAGGAGTGGGGTAGTGCTTTTGCGTATACCAAAATGTTGGAATGCGTTTATAAATTGGTAAAGGGTATTTTTTGGAGGAATTATGAAATGCTTGATTGAAAAGGCCTAGATCACTTTGAAGAGGCTGTTGATAGTAATATGGATGCTAAAGAGACTTTCTATGATGCCTTAGAAGTAAATGATGAAACTAGTATTGGAAACTGGAGGAAAGGCAATCCATGTTTTAAAGTTGCAGAGAATTTAGCAAGATTAACTCCTGGTGTTATACGGAAGACAGAATTTGAAAATGGCGAACCTGAACATTTAGCTGAAGTACTTTCCAAAGTAAACTTGGAGAATGTGGCTTGGCTTCTCTTTGCAGCTTATAACAAAGTGCTAGATGAGCGAAATACACTAAGGACTGAACTTTTGGGCACAAAGAAAACAGAAACTGATTTCAGAACTTCCATGTTTCTGGAAATCAAATTCCCAGAGGAAATGAGTTCCTCAGGGCTGCAGGGTTCTGTCGCATCTGGATTCCTGGGTTTGTAGCCATGGCCAAACCCCTCTATGAAGTTCTGACAGGTCCAGAAAAGGAGTCCCACAACTAGGGAGGAGCTCAACAGAAGGCGTTTCAATACATCAAAAGACCACTTGGCCAAGCCCCTGCCTTGGGGCTCCCAGACGTAACTAGAAACTTTAACCTGTTTTTGCATGAAAAGAACAAAGTAGCTCTGGGAATCCTCACACAAACAGTTGGCCCCTAGCAAAGTTCCATTGCTTACCTCTCCAAGCAGCTGGACCCCATGACTGCAGGATGGCCTGAAAGCCCTGGCAGCAGCCGTAACCCTCATCAAAGAAGCTGACAAATTAACCCTGAGACAGGCTATTCGTGTCATGGTGCCACACACAGTCACTTCCCTAATGAACTCACATTGGCACCGGTGGATATCTAATCCCTGGCTACTAAGGTTTACTCTGTGAAAACCCCAGAGTAACAATAGAAACAGTGCACAGTCTAAACCCTGCCACTTTCTTGCTGGATGAGGGAAGGGTTCCTGAACATGATTGTGTTGAAATGACTGAGGAAGTTTATGTCAGTCACCCCGACTTCTAAGACAAACCACTCCCTTCCCTGGATCAGACACTATTTACAGATGGGAACAGTTTTATTAAAAATGGGGAGCTTTCTGTATTTGCAGTCCTCACTTCCAAACAGGTGGTGGAAGCAGCATCTCTACCCCATGGATGGTCTGCACAATGGGCACTGGCCTAAGGCCTTCGGTTAACTGCCAGGCAGGCAGTAAACATTTACACTGACTCTAAATACGCATTCACTATCATTCATATCCATGGAGAAATTTATAAAGAAGGAGGCCTCCTAACTACAGGGGAAAAGGAAATAAAAAACAAAGAAGAAATCCTTCAACTATTAGATGCAGTCTGGAAACCAGACAGAGATGTCATCATCAACTGCGAGAGACATCAGAAAGGAGTGGATATGGTCACTCAAGGAAACAGGCAAGCCAATGAAGCAGCTCGGCCAGCGGCTGAAGGAACCCATGGAAACGAGTTCTGGAATCAACACTGCAGCTGTGCCTCTTAGGACAAGAAACTAATCAACTAAGCTATACCTGGGAAGAACAGGAATGGGCCAAGGGAGAAGGAGGAAGCAGAAACCCTGAAAGAACCTGGCTGCTCCCAGACAACCAGATTTTTGTCCTGAAATGAGCTGCTCATACCCTCATCCAGCAATACCACCAACTCACCCACCTAGGGAAAACTGCTCTAGAAGTCCTGCTCAGGAGATATTACTACATAGCCTGACTAGCTTCCCTCTGTGTCACCATCAGCAGCAGTGCCAAGTTTGTGGCAAAAACAACCCTCTGCAGGGCCCCTGAGCTCCAGCAGGCATCCAGCACACAGGGACAGCCCCTTTCAAAGATCTCCAGTACACATCACAGAAATGAAACCAAGTCAGGGGTACAAATATGTTAGTGATGATATGCACCTATTCAGGCTGGGTCGAAGTTTTCCCCACTTGCATTAAAATGGCAAAAGAAGTGACTAAAGCTTTACTCAAAGAAATCAATCCTTAACATGGGCTGCCTCTAACTATTAGAAGTGACAATGGCCCAGACTTCATGGCTGCCATAGTCCAAGAACTGGCAAAAATGTTAGGGATCAAGTGGAAACTCCATACCACTTACTGTCCTCAGAGTTCAGGGAAAGTTGAATACATGAGTTGAACCCTCAAAGCCACCCTAGCCAAATTCCGTCAAGAAACTGGTCTTCCCTGGGTAGACTTACTTCCCTTAACCCTTCTCCGAGTTAGATGCACCCCAGGACCCATGCACTATTCACCCTTTGAAATTCTATTTGGATGGACACCCCCAATTATCCAGGCCTTCAAAGGAAATCTGAAGCTCCTGGGGAAGGATAGCCAAGATTCCATACTCCAGCAGCTGGGGAAAACTCTAATCCAAATAAATAAAACTGTCTTTTCCTGAAACTGCATCCCACTGGGACACCTGGTGCACCCCCACAAACCAGGGGACCTAGTCTTTTTCAAAGCCTGGAAAAAAGAACCCTTTCAGCCTTCCTGGACAGGTCCACATACTGTAATCCTTGTAACTCCTACTGCTCTTAAAGCTGAAGGCATTGTCCCTTGGATCCATCATTCCAGGTTCAAGAAGGCACACCACAATAAAGAACAAACAGCTGGACAGCCCAACCCATGCCCAGCCACCCCTTGAGAGTGCAAGTCACCTAGGATCCCCGAACACCGACCTCGACAAATGCCTGCTGAATGGACCCCTGGTACTGGTGGATCCTGTGCTTATACGGCCTACTTACCCTATTATTTGGAGTCAGACAAGCTGCTGTACCTCCTGCAGACTGTACTAGAGTGAATAGAGCTTAAATGGCAATAGCTTATTGGTGTATAATAGGATATTTCTGTGCCTTAGGTTGCTTTTCCTATTCTGCCTCAGGGCTGATGCCAGTTCTTGGCCTTGCTCCAATTGTTAAAAACCCACCCCCATCTCAGCAGCAAATAGTTAAAACAGCTCGCAGGAAAGTATCAAGCCTCCTCTTCCTTTATCTACCATACCTGTATGCCGGCAGAATGTTATAGGTTATCTGAAGCCTCTGTTTGTGGGGAAAGGGGACAAAAGTTCCCATGCATGATAAATTAACCCATCGGGTTCATTGAAATGACCATAATTTTCATAGCTACTACCAAAATCCTAGCCTTGAGAAAGTATAAGTCACTGAGTACAGATGATGCCCTATGGAAATTATAAGGGCATCAAAGGGGGGAATGATGAAGAAAGTGTTGTAGCCCTGCCCCCACATCCCCAGCAGAAACACACCACCTTAATAAAATAAGTACCCCTCCTCCCTTTCTCCCTGGAATCCACAATTTAGGAAGTTAAGCACATCCCTGCCTGCCCCTTTCAACTAGAATTTACAACTTTAAGTAGATAACAACTCCTTTCCTCCCTAAAAGCCAACTGCTTTAGGAAGATAAGCTAAACTCACAATTTCTGCTTTTGTATACCTCACTGACCACTTGCTTAGGAATTTGCCCGTGTAAGGTCCCTATATAACTCATGAAAGCCAAAAACTCAGGGCTCAAATTTTGGAGACTGGATTCTCCTCTGGGCCCATGCGTAATAAAAATTTTGCTCCTTCATCTCTCTGAGTGCTGCTAGGGTTTCTCATCATCTAAGTTTTTTCTGCCACAACATTTTTAAATACCAGGCTTTGGAAGAGAGGCACTGTGGCCACAACCACCTACTCAGTGCATCGAAAATCACATTTTACCTTTATAATTGTTTTGAATCTTTCAAAAGGTTTAAAAGCCCAGATTGGATAAACAATCAAGTCTTCATCCATTTTTCTCATGTACAGCCAACTGTACTAGGTTTTAGAGATGCATTTTTCAGCTTTCTCCTGCATGTATTTATATATAATTATTCTTCTCTTTCTTTCATAATGGAGCACTTGGTAATTTTAACCAAAGTATTGTGACATGTACCTACCTTTAAATTGCAAACTTAAGAAAACACATAATGTACAGAATTCTAATTTGAAATAAGTAGAAAATGGTGCATTTATAAAATAGAAAGCCCTCCTCACAAAGCAAATCAAAGGGACACTTGATTTCCACAGATTTTTTAAAAATTAACCTGGGTAGATATCAGTGTGATCTTGAGTCTGTAATAAGCACATTTGATCTTCTTCTCCCAGAGCTCTACACCTTCAAAGTTGAGCATTCTTTAACTGCATTCAAATGAGATTTTAAGATCCCCCCATTGGTTTTGCCTTCCACATCATCCTCCAGCAATCTCTGAGCTTGCAGGATTGTCAGGAGCTTAGTAGAGGCACCTGGAATGCCGATGTCCAGTGGAAAGCTTCACAGTCAAACTTGCCGTCATAACTGTGGCTGTTCCCACAGGGCAGTGGCATTGGTCAGAGGCTCCATGGCCTTCTCTTATTCACCTGGGTTGAGGAACTCCTTCACCCAGCTGGGTTTCTAGCAGGAAGTACCCCTGAAGTCTTCTGACAACTTTCAGATGCAGCAACTTGGAAAGCTTGGCTCTCAGCTTGGTAAGTTTCTTTCTTTCTTGGCTCTTGCAGCTTTTTTAAGGAATGGAGTTCACTTCCTCTCTTGCAGTCAAATTCAATACTCCTGAGGAGCCATTGGCCACCAATCCTCCAAATGTGAAAATTTTTTTCATTCTTATTTTTTTTTTTATCTTTGGTATATTTGTGCACTAGTGAACCAGGAAATTATGTGATATGGTGACCAATGGAAATAGGTTAATAGTGAAGATAAATACCTTGATATATGTGCTATCCTTGTCTTTTTCTAGAATACACATGGTGGCAAAAATGGGCAATGGAGGAAGCTCTTTTTTCTCTATCTATTGACCTAGCATCTCAGCCTGGTGACGAAGGGGCCAAATCAGTGAAGCAAAATTAGCAGATGGCTTGTCATGATAGCTGTGTCATATTGCATTCTTTTCCTTTTGAAGAACTGCAAATAAAATGTGAAATGAATCAAATCAGTTATCTCCTGTTCTCTTCCAGAGAAAATGCAAATCTCCATGGCTTCCTAATGTGCACACTGGCAATGAAAATGGTTCTTTCATTTGAGGGCTACAGTTCTATTGGGAACCACAGGTTCCAGCAGCCCTGGTGTCAGAAAAAGGACAGGATCATTGTGGAGGACAGCTCAGACATCAGAAAGCAAACAAGGTGGTCCCAGGTGTTGGGAGAAGCACTGGGGTGGGGGCTGGGGCCTGGGTATGACAGGAGCAGGAATGATGAGTAGCTCGGCCCCAGGTTGGGTCAGATCCCCTGGAACTGACAAATTCACATCAGATTTCAAACAGCAAGGTCAATACTCACCCACAGACACATCAGCAAATATAAGAATGGCACTGAAGAGAAGTCACTAGTGAAAACTTTTTAAACTGCCTCCTTGGGAAGGTAGTAGAATGGGAATAAACATTGTAGATATGAAGGAAGCAAGAAATACACATGGACTAGAATTTCTTTGGTTTATGTTCAGTTGGGGGAAGTTTAACAAACATGTTTTGTGAGGGTGTGGATGGAGGAGGAGGCTGAGGACCGTACTCATTTCCAGAATTGTTTTTGCTTCACTTTGGTAGGCTTACCACTGTATGATAATTTCATGAACTACAATGCAATAGTAATCTGACTCCTAAGAAAGTATATATTCAAACTAGATGTTCGCAAAAACACTCAATACCTAGAGACTGGCTGTGATATGGTGCCCATCAAGGTAACCATAGGCAGAATTTGCTCAGTAGGTTAGATGCTGCTCTAAGGGAATTTATGAAAGGATGAAGAGAAATGAAAAGCCCAAGATACCTCAGAAAACTTTATTACCAACACAATATTATAGCTCACTTTCCATCGAAGATACTTTTAGACAGTACGTTTTCCAAGCTGCCAGTGTGAAGCCAGACACCCTTTAGATTAGCCTCTTTAACAATTCCTCATCCTTCCATTCCCTCAAAACTTAACCTGCAACGAATACCTGTGGAGGGTTTTTATCTCAGTGGTTTCTGCCACCAGTTTCCTCAAATATCTATTCCACCACTCTGAAGTTGAAAACGCAAATAAACACTGATATGAAAAGCAATACTCTTGGTTTTACTGTCACATCTGAACAAAAGATATTTAAAATAATTTGTAGAGTACTAAATTCCATAAAGACTTAAAAATATTCAAATATCTTACTGTAGTATAAAGTAACCTCTCCCAGGCAACTAACTGGCATGCAGAGTCAGAAATACTAACACTGGAAGAAGTTTATAATTTTACCTTTTACATTTCCAAGTTAATGTAGCCTAGATTCATGGTCACTGACCTAAACCTCCTAACAAGAGGCCTAACAAAGAATTTATTCTTTAAAAAAGCCTATTTCCATTGAGAGTATGTATTTTGTGTATTGCATCTTACAAAGGGAATAACAAATCTGTATTTTTCCTTAAAACCATAATGCAATCAAAGTTTTAAAAAATGAACACATATAAATAGATCCAAACAAATGATTTAAGGGAAAAAATAGCAAACATTGGCTGAACATCCTCAAGAGTGTAAACACCAAGGTAAAGGATCTAGGAAGAACAAGCAAAGCACTTTTAATCACTTTTCTTTGTCCAAGTGGGCAGTAAAATGAAAAATGAGGAAATGTTAACATCTGTTAAGATGTTACCCATAAAATAGATTTTATTTGGACATGAACTTGATATTTTAGAAAGAATCCTTCAACCTATTAAAGATCAGCCATCCTAGACCCAATTCTAGAATGAAAGCTTAGCTGTGTTTCCAGAAGAAGATATCAACGAAAAACACAGGCATCCTGGGCTTTTTCTGATTACTTCCCCCACCACCCCACCACCTGAAACCGCCAAAGCTGGAGAGACAGACAGGACTGAGGCTTGGAGTCTGTGTTTCTTGTAAGCCAAGGGGTTCCTGCAAGCTGTTTTCCAAGTCCACCCTGCCTACCATCTAGGGAACAGCGTCTACCCACCACACTCCAGGTCTGTTCTGCTGGTCTTCTCCTGTGCCTACAGGCCAGTTTCCTATGCACACTCAGGGCTGGCCCTCCCTTCTCATGTGCCCTTGGGGCAGGTGAGGCCCCATTGGGGGTGGGTGGCCATTTGTCTTCAGCCTTGGCTATGGGATTTAGGCCTGCTGATTTGGGCAGATGGGTGGAGCCCAGGGCCCCAAGTTTCTGTAGCCAGTGTCCAGGGCTGGATGTGGGGGTGGAGACAGGCTGGTCAAGGGGTTTGGGCCTGACTTGCCTGTTGGGCAGAACCCACATCTCACCAGCTGGATCTGAACCTCCTCATTTTCCTCTCCATCTTAAGGAACCATCTCTCCCTACAACCTTTTGGCCCTTGTAAATCATTGCTGCTCTGAACATCACTGTGAACTGCATATTTAGCTACATGAGATGAGACCACACCCTCTCCACTCTGTCTGTGGCCTATGCCATTTTAGATTCCCATCAGCCAAGAGTGAGTACTAACTTGTCTACAGCCACAACCTCTCCAACATTGGTGATTTTCTCAGAATTAACAAATATTGGGGACATTAAAGTTGCATTCAAAAGAATTATGCACAGTCACTTTACCATTTAGAGAAATCAGATATAGATGCACGAAAAGAGTTCCTTCTCTTTCCTTCTTGGAGGATATCTTTTGTCCCTGATTTCCCAAAATTGCCAATCTTTTTAATACCAGGCTTAGGAAGACAGGTGTTGTGGCCATGGCCAACTAGTCAGTGCAGAAAAAGGCACATTTTACCATTATACTTATTTTGAACCTCTCAAAAGATTTAAATGCGTAGTTTGGATAAACGATCAAGTCTTCATGCATTTTTCTTGTGTATAGCCAATTGTACTAGCTTTTAAATATGCATTATTCAGGTCTCTCCTATGTATTTATATATATATAATTATTCTTCTACTCTTTCTTTCAAAATGGAGTGCTTTGTAATTTTAACCAAAGTACTGTGACATGTACGTACCTTTTAATTGCAAATTTAAGATGACTCAAAACCTATGGTGTTTCAATTTGCAATAACTAGAAAATGGTGCATGTGAGAAATAGAAAGCCCTTCTCACAAGGCAAATCAAAGGGACAAGTGGATTTACACAGACTTTTTTTTTTTAATTAACCTTGGTAGGTTTCCATGTGGTCAGGAGTCTCTATCAAGCACATTTTCTTCTTCTCCCAGAGCTCTACATCTTCCAAGTTGAGTATTCTTTAAATGCATTCAAATGAAATTTTAAGATCCCCCCATTTTTTGCAATCCACGTCAACCTCCACCAAACTCTCAGCTTGGAAGATTGTCAGGAGCTTAGTAGAAGCATCTGGAATGCCTGTGTCCTGTGAAAGCTTCCCTGTCATACTTGCCTTCACAGTTGTGGTGGTTCCCAGTGGGCATTGGCATTGTTCAGTGGCTCCGTGGCCTTCTCCTGTTCACCTGGGATGAGGAACTCTTTCACTGAGATGCATTTCTTCCAAGAAATATTTCTCCTTTGTCACCTTTCAGATCCGGGAACTTGGAAAGACCCGCTCTCTGCTTAACAAGCCTGTTTCTTTCTTGATGTTCACAGCCTTTTTGGAAACTGAGTTCACTGTGTCTCTTGCAGTTGAATTAAATTCAGTATCTCATGCATAAGATTGCATGGACACTGGAGGTAAGGCTTCTTTCCCAACCCACCATTTTCTTTTGTGCACTGAATGTAATTGGCCCATGAAGGAGCCATTGGCCACCAACCCTCTGTTTATGTAGATTTTTTAAAAATTCCTATTATTATTATTTTTTATATTCTGTCCATTTATGCATTAGGTAGCCACCATTTATGTGGCATTATGACCAAGGGAATCAGGTTAAAAATGAAGGTACATACTTATATATACCTGGAGTCCATGTCTTCTCCCAGAATGCAAAAGAGTTGCATAAATGGGCAATTGTACAACCTGTTTTTATCCTTTGTATCTGTTTGCCTAACACCTCAGACTGGTGAGGAAGCAGTAAGATGAGCTAAATAAAATTAGCAAGCAGGTAGTCAGGATTGCTGTGTGGTATGGCTTTCTATTCCTTTTGAATATCTCCAAATAGAAACAGGAATTTGGAAATGTTGATGTCTTTTAAGATGCCAAAAATGATATAAATTTTATTTTGATGTGAACTTGATATTTTAAAAATAATGTTTCTATGTACATAGAAATCTGCCTGTCATTGACCTAATTCCAGATCAAAGGGTCAGCTTCATTTCTAGAAGAGGAAATCAATATAAAACACAGGCATCCCTGGCCCTACACCCAACCCCTGAGCATCAGGCCATTTCCCATTTTCAGACCCCACCATCCCAGAACCTGAAGCTGGCCCAAGCTGGAGAGACAGAAAGGCCCATTGTCAAGAATCTGTGTCCTGAATGTGCCCTGAGGTTCCTGCAAGATATTATTTAATCCATTAACATTCAGTATTATTACTCTAAAGGCAGTATTTACTTCACCAAATTTGTTCTTCACTTTTTATATGTCATTTCTATTTTTTCCTCTCTCTCACTCTTCATTTACTGTGACCTGCTTTTCTGTATAGATAATGATATATGATATACCTGGTATATTTCTCATACCTAGTTCTGTTTATATGTATTTCAAATATATTTTTATTAAAGAAGTTGTGAACTTACAAAACAATCATGCACAAGTGTAGAGTTCTCATACAAAAATCCTTAACCAAAGCACCATACTTTTATGGAATATTTGTTAGATTATGAGAAAATTACTTCAGATGATTATCACTAACTATGATCCATAGTTTACATTTGGCACATTTTTCCATACCTTTTTATTATTAGCACAGTATGTCATTGGCATTGATGCAATAATATTAGAGTAGTGCTGTTAACTTGGTGCATAGGTTACAGTAATTGTAATTTTTTCCACCTTTCTCCACATTCTCACCACCCTATAATAGTGATGTACATACATTCTAATTCACAGAAGGACATTCTTGCATTTGTACTATTAACTCGCTTCTCATATACCTCTGTGTTCACTGGGTTATTCAGTCCCTAGATTACTCTCTAGCTTACTTTCAACTGACATTTACATACTTAGACTACCCTTTTCAGGCACAAAGCTATTTATAAACCAGGTGCTACTTACTATAATGTGTTACTATCAACTCTATCCATTTTCACAAATTTACAGACAAGTTATTTAAAATTTCAATATACATTAAGCTTAAATACTCCTTCACAATCCTCACCTTGTTTCCTAATAACCTTTACTTTACATTTTAACTCCATTCATTTATTCTTCATATTTAGTTCATATTAGTGAGACCATGCAATATTTGTTCTTTTGTGTCTGCCTTTTTTCACTTAGCATGATGTCTTCAAGATTGATTCATGTTATCATATGTGTCCCAAATTTATTTCTTCTTACTGCAGCATAGTATTCGATTATATGAATATGTCACATTTTGTTTATCCATTCATTGGTTGTTGGACACATGTGTTGTGTCCATCTTTTGAAAATTGTGAATAATACCACTGTGAACATTGGTGAGCAGATATCTGTTCATGTCACAGTCTTCAGTTTTTCTGTATGCAGGGCTAGTAGAGGAATTACTGGATCTTATGGCAGTCCTATATTTAGCTTATTGAAGAAGGGGCAAACTGTCTTCTACAGCAGTGGCACTATTTTACAATCCCACCAACAGAGAAGCACTGTTCCTAGTTGCCCACATCCTCTCAAGCACATAATGTTTTTTGTGTTATTATTAATGGCCATTCTATGTGGTGTTAGACGACATTTAATTGTTGTTTTGATTGGCATTTCCCTAATAGCTAGTAATATTGCACATTTATTCATGTGCTCTTTGGCCATTTGTAGTTCCTCTTTAAAGAAATGTCTATTTAATCTTTTGCCCATTTTTAAATTGGATTTGTTTCTCTTTTATTGTTGAGTTGTATGGTCTCTGTACACAGAATTGAAATCAAATGTTTATCAGATATGTGGTTTCCAAATATTGTCTCCCATTGAGCGGGCTGCATTTTCACCTTCTTGATGAAATCCTTTGAATCACAAAAGTGTTTAAGTTTGAGGATATCCCATCTATACATGTTTTCTTTCATTGGTCGTGCTTTCAATGTAAAGTTTGAGAAATGCACCACATACCACCATGTCTTGAAAATGTTTTCCTACATTTTCTTCTAGGAGCTTTATGTTTTTAGATTTTATATTTAGGTCTTTCATCTATTTTGAGTTAATTTTTGTATATGGTATGTTATAGGAGTCGTCTTATTTTCTTTTGGATATGGATATCCAGTTTACTCAGCACTATTTGTTTAATAGATGGTTCTTACCCAGCTGGGTGGGTTTGATAGACTTGTCAAAAATCATTTGTCCATAGATATTAGGCTTTGTTTCTGAACTATCAATTCCAGTTTCATCAGTCTTTTTATCTATCTTTATGCCACTACCATGCTTTCTTTACCAATGTAATGTGTCTAGATAATATGATTTAATGTTCAGAAGTGAAGGTCCTCCAAATTTCCTTTCACTTTTTCAGATGTTTTAGCTATTTGGCATCCCTTA
>JAQZBX010078859.1:0-14064 GCA_029593785.1 Cabassous unicinctus
TGGTGAAATAAGAGACCCAGCAGAAGTCCCCTTCTAGACCACCGCCTTCACTGAGTGGACCCTAACTAGGCTCATAGAATTTAATCAAGCACTTCCCACTTCTTGGCCTCATCAGCGGTGCTAAAGCTCTGATGCTTGTCCATGCAGAATGATAAAATTGGCTGACTCCACCCCCTCTGGAGTCAACACTCAGAATCACCAGGCTGCTGGGTAAATTGGGCTTCCTCAGTAGATTCACCTCTCCCCTCAGCCTGGCACTGCTTCAAGCCAGCTTATCTGCTCCCCAAAGCTATGAGGGGATCCAGGCAGCCAAATCCACAGAAAGGAAAACCCTCTCTACCTTCTGTCAGAACCCTCCCACTCTCAGAGAATGCTCCCTCTCCCCGGCTTGGGGGCAGGAGTTGGGGCGCATCCCTGGGTAGCTAGGTAAATCAACTTCTTCAGTGGATTCACCACTCCCTTCTGCCTAGTGCTGATTCAAGCCAGCTATTTGTTCCCTAAAGCTGCAAGGGGTTCCAGGCAGCCAAATCCACAGAAAGTAAACCCCTCTCAACCTTTCGCCAAAACCCTCCCATTCTCAGAGTACGCTTCCTCTCACCGGGTTACCGGCGGGGAGTCGCGGCTCAAGCCAGCCTTTATCCCTGAGGGTGGGTCTCAGCCATCTGTGTTAACCTCCACGGGCAGGGTTAAAACTCATGAATCTCAACAGAGCAATCCATGCCAATGCACTGCCTTCAGATAGATATGCCTCCTAAACCAACTCCATCTTTCACAACATGCCTTTCAACCTCTTTTATTTCTTTATCTAGCCAAATTACTCAACCTAGAATTCCCAGGACAATATTAAATAACAATTGTGAGAGTGGGTATCCTTTTCTTCTTCCTGAACTCAGTAGGAAAGTTTTCAGTCTTTCTACACTGAGTACAATGTTATCTATAGTTTTTTCATATATACACTTTAACATTTTGAGAAATATTATTTCTGTTCCCATCATTTAGAATATTTATATCAAGAAAGGATGTTATATTTTGTCAAATGACTTTTGTGCATCATTCAAGAGACTCGTGATTTTTCTTCTTCAATTTATTAATGTGGTTTATTACACTATTTGATTTACTTGTTATGAAACACCTTTGCATACCTAGGACAAAACTCACTTGATCACAGTGTAAAATTATTTTTAAAGTGCATTTGGATTCAGTTTGCAATTATTTTGTTTAGATTTTTTGCATTTATATCCATTAGACATATTGGTCTGTAATTTTCTTTTTCTTTTTGTAGTATCTTTATCTGGTTTTGGAATTAGTTTGGTATTGGTTTCACAGAACTAGTTTGGTAGGGTTCCTTCCTGTTCAATTTTTTAGAAGAGTGTGTGCAAATTTGGTATTAGTTCATCTTTGAATGATTCCTAGCATTCCTTTGGTCTGGGCTTTTCATCTTTGAGGGTTTTTGATGACTGTTTCAATCTCTTTATATCAGATTCGTTTGTTGAATTCTTGTATTTTTTTTGTGTGTGTAGATAGCTTCTGTGTTTCTAGGAATTAGTCTGTCTCATCAACATTGTCTAGATTTTTAGTATATATTTGTTCAGAGTATCCTCTTATGATATCTCTTATTTCTGTGTTGCCAGTGGGAATATCCCCCCTTCTATTTCCGATGTTATTTACATCTTCTCCCTTTTATCTTTGTCAATCTCATAAAGGTTTTGTGATTTTGTTTATTTTCTCAAAGAACAAAACCGGTTTTGTTGATCCTCTATATTGATTGTACTCAATTTCATTTATTTCTGCTCTGATCTATACTATTTCCTTCCATGGTGCTGATTTAGGATTAGTTTGCTGTTATTTCTCTATTTCCTCCAAGTGTGCATGTAGTTCTTTGAATTTCCTGCCTTATTATAAGCATTGAGGCCTATAAATTTCCTTCTCAGCACAGTTCTGATATATACCATAGCTTTTTATATGTTGTGTCCTTGTTTTTATTTGTCTCAACATTTTTACTGAATTCTCTTGCAGTTTTTTCTTTGACCCACTGATCATTTAAGTTTGTTGTTTAATCACAATATATTTGTGAATTTTCCCTTTTGCTGTTATTGATTTCCAGCTTTATTCCATTATGACCAGAGAAAATGATTTTTTAAAATTTCAATGCTTTTAAATTTATTGAGACCAGTCTTGTGACCCAACATATAGTCTATCCTGGATAAGGATCCATAAGCACTGCTCTTTTGGGGCTGTAATGCTCTATAAATGTCTGTTAGGACTAGTTGTCTTATCATATTAGTTAAGCTCTCTGTTTGCTTTTTTGTCCTCTGTCCAGATGTTCTATCCAATGCTGAGAGTGGTGTATTGAAGTCTCGTACTGTTATTATAGAGACATATATTTCTCCTTTTAGTTTTGGCAGTGTGTGCCTCATGTATCTTGGAGCATGTTGGTTAGGGTCATACATATTTATTATTGTTATTATTTCTTCATGAATTGCTCCTTTAATTACTAAGGTCTTCTTCATCAATTATAACAGTTTTACATTTAAAATCTATATTGTCTGATGTAAGTTTCATTACTCCAGTTCTTTTTTGGTTACTACTTGAATGAAATATCTTTTCCAACCTTTTAATTTAAACTTGGTTGTGTCCTTATTTCTGAGATGAGTATCATTTTTATTTTTTATTTTTTTTAGAAAGCATATAGATGGCTCATTTTTAAAATCCATTCTGTCAATCTATTTTGATTGGGGAATTCAATCCATTAACATTCAATATTATTACTGTGAAAGCATTATTTCATTTGTCCATGCTATCCTTTGGTTTTCTGTCATAATATCTTACTATTGCCTGTCTTTTTACCCTTTAATTTACCCTTCATAATAATCTTTATTTCCTCAATTTCTCCAAATTTCTCTGCCTTGTTTTTTCCTTTCAATTTGCAGCACAGCCTTTAGTATCTTTTGCAGATCTGGTGTTTTGGTAACATAATTTCTCAATTTTTATTTGTCTCTGAAGATTTTGAATCTCCCTTAATTTTGAATGACAGCTTTGCTGGATACAGAATTCTTGGTTGACATTTTTTTCCCTTTCAGTACCTTAAATGTATCATACTATTGCCTTCTCATCTCCAAAGATTCTGATGTGAGGTCAGAACTTAATTGTTTTGAGGTTCCCTTTTACGTGATTCTTCACTTTTCTCTTCTTTCAGAATCCTCTCTTCATCTCTGATTTTGTCATTCTGAAATTTAAGTGATTTGGGGTAAGTCCAATGAGATTTATTCTGTTTGGTTTGTGTTCTCCTTGAATACTGATATTTAGGTCTTTCATCATTAGGGTTGGTTAGTTTTGGGTCATTATTTCTTCAAATATTTTTTCTATTCCTTTTCCATTCTCTTCTGGGACACTGATTATGAGTATTTTTGTACATTTTGGATTGTCATTCAGTTCCCTGATATTATGTTCCATTTCTTCCATTCTTTTCTCTTTATCGTCTCCTGTCTTTTCAAGTTCAGGTGTTCTGTCCTCGGTATCACTAATTTTGTTTTCAATCAATTCAAATTCACTGCTACATGACTATATAGTATTTGTAATGTCATCCCCATAAGCTCTGTTACTTTTCTTTTCAGGTTTTCAGATTGTTCTTTATACTCACCCAGTGTTTTCTGAATATACTTTATTGCGATGGTCATATTTCCTTCAACTCTTTGAGTTGAATTAGGAAAATTGTGTGATTTTTATTGATTAGTTTTCTTAAATCCATTTCTCTTCAGGATATTTGGCTTACTCCTTTGGATGGGCCATCTCTTTCTGTTTCCCAGTATGGCCTGTAATTTTTTGTTTGCTGATACCTAAGCATCTGAATATGTTGGAGTATTTATAATGAGAATGAATTTCTCTCTGTTTCCTAGCAGTTTTCCTAATGGCTCTTCTTTGATTTCTGTTTAACTTTTTCTCAGTTTTTAAAATTGCCCAGCTTAAGTTATGAAAATCAAACCAGGGACTTAGTAATGGGGTGAAGATGTTCTTCCAGGGATTGGGGACAAGGGACACTCAAAAATAATTTTTCTCTTTTCAGTTTTCTGGCAGGCCAGCAAATGGCACTTGTCAGTGTCCCTTTTCACAGAGAACTCTTTCTCAGTGACCCTTTTCACAGAGAACTCTTTCAACCTCCACTTGCTTGTGCTTCTAATATAGCCAGAGCTGAGATTCAAAGCAGGTTTTGATGGAAAAATGCACTGAAGAAAAACCACTTTCTCCCCTGTGTTGTTTGCTCCCTATTCTTAGGAAGGAAGACCTCTCTTCCCCTCAGTTTACTGCAGGTTGCCAGAGGATTGATCTAGCTATACCTTGAGGGTGGTGGATGGGTGCCATTCCCAGCCACTGCAGAGGTTTAGTAATGCACCATTTTAGTTTTCAGATTTTCTTTTCTCTGTCCCTCACCCTTCCAGGGGTGACACAGCAGTGTCATGGTCTGCAGATGCCCAAAGCAGGTCTGACAACTTTTTGCCTTTTCTTGATTGTTTTTGTGATAGTTCAGACCTGTCTGCCTACTACAATGCTGTCTTCCCAGAAGTCTCTAAATGGCTCATTTTTTAAAATCCATTTTGAAAGTCTGAGTCCTTTGATTGGGGTGTTTTCTGCATTGATATTCAATGTTTCTATTGTAAAGACAGTACTTATTTCACACATTTATCTCTTGACATTATATGTTATTTCTTATTTTCATTACTCCTTTTACCATTTTTGTTACTTTTTAAAATAATCTTCATTTCCAGACTCTCTTCCAAGCCTCTGTTACCTGTTTTTTTCCTTTCAGCCTGCAGGACTTCATTTATATAACTTCTACATCAGAACTCTTATTAAGTCTGGGTTTCTGTTTATCTATTACTATCTCCCTCATTTTTGAAAGACAATTTTGCCAGATACAGAAATCTTGGATCACAGATGTTCTCTTTCAGTATCTTAAATATATCATACCACTGATTGTCGCCTCCATATTTTCCAATGAGAAATCAACACTTAAGTCTTATTGAGGCTCCCTTGTATGTGATGAATCACTTTTATCTTGCTGGTTTCTGAATACTTTCTTCATTTTTGGCATTTTATATTTTGATTTGTAGGTGTCTTACAGATGGTCAATTTGGATTTATTCAGATTGGAGTATGTTGCACTTCCTGGACATGGATATATATGCCTTTCAAAAGATTTGGGAAATTTTTGACACTTATTTCCTCAAATATTCTTTCTGTCCCCATTCCCTTCTCTTCTCCTTCTGGAATACCCATAGCACATATGTTTCTGCACCTTGTGCTATATTTCCTTAAGACCTTGCTCAATTTTCTCTATTCTTTTCCATAGCTGTTCCTCTGTGCTCAAATTAGAAATCCCTGTCTTCTAGCTCATTGATCCTTTATTCCATCACTTCATATCTTCTGCTGTATGATTGCAGTGTATTCTAACTTCATTTATTTTAATTTTATTCACATGAGACATTTTATTTTTGTTGCATGTGTTCATATTCTTCTTTATGCTCACCCAGGATCTTCTACTATTTGTATAATAAACATTTTTCTTTTTTAAGATTTATCCATTTATTTATTCCCCCCTTGCCGCTTGTGTTTTACTGTGTCCATTCGCTGTGTGTTTCTTCCGTGTCTGCTTATCTCCCCCTTGCTGTGAGGCCCTGCTGCATCAGCCCACCGTGCTACGCAGCCGGCTTGCTCTCACAGGGAGTCCCCGGGAAGCGAACCCGGGGCCTCCCGCATGGTAAATGGGGACTCTATCAATTGAGCCACACCCACTTCCTGCTGTGAGGTCTTTCTGCATCAGCCCACTGCGCCGGCCTCACAAGGAGGCCCCAGGAAGCGAACCCGGGGCCTCCCATATGGTAAACGGGAGCTCCATCCACTGAGCCACACCTGCTTCCAATAAACATTATTTTAATAAGTTTTTAGGTTACTGAAAATTTACCTAAAAAATATGAAGGTTTCCCATACACCACACCCCTTCCCCTTCCCTATTTTCCTCTATTAATAACACCTTGCAGTAGTGTGGTATATTTGTTACAATTGATGAATAAATATTGAAGCATTGCTACTAACCAAGGTCTATAGTTCACATTGTAGTTTGTACTTAATTCCAATGTCCTAAAAATGCCCAATGTTCCACTTATTATTCCCCTCATCTCCCCTCAGAATCTCTAGTAGCCACTATCATTATAACAAGTGTTACATGTTCTTCCAGGACTAATATATTAATAAGTATAGGGGTAAGTGGCGATAGAATGGGCACACACTAAAAATGATGCTAGCCCACACAGTAGCAACTCCAGGGAGAAGAATGTGGGGAACTGATCTAGAATCTGCCTCAACCACCCTTCCAGGAAGCTAGAGGACCTGGGTCAGTAAGGGGATAGGCTGACAGGAAACTAACAGCCCAGCATAATGGGAGGCCTGAAGAGGCAACCTGCATATAATCATAAGTCCAACTGGCCTGAGGAAAAAGAGAGCAGGCAGTGGTGTTGTATAAGCTTTCAGAAACCTTCAGAAGCCTAACCTAACCTGTGGAGCTGGTGCAACTCAGTAGTTAAACTCTGATTAACATATATGAAGTCCCAGGTTCAATACCAGGTACTTCCCATAAAAAGCCTAACTGATATAAATGATAAGGGGGGTAAGGAGAGGCACCCCAAGAGCTGCAGGAAGCAAGAGTTGAAAGACAAGCAGCCCCAGGAGAGGAAGTAAGACTGAGATTTTTTTAGGATACTTGATTTATATTTTTATTATTGTATTCTTTATATTTTTCTCTACACCATGGTATCTTACCTGGGGAAAGCAGGCTGAAAGGTGATTGGTGAGCACTGGCAGTCTGAGACATTTGCTAGTGACGTGAAAGAGAAGGCTGTTTTTTTCTGGTTGTTTTTTGTTGTTGGTGTTGCTTTTTTTCATTCTTTATTCTCTTTTCTCCTTACTTTATTTCTTTTGTTTTTTCATTTTTCCCCACCTTTGTTGCTTTTCTATTGTTCCACCTTCTCTTCTTTCTTATACATTTTCTTTTGGCTCATATTTCTTGCCTTTTGTTCTATTTTTTCCTGTTTCTTTCTTTTTTCCTCCAAACTTTTTATTCTTAATCCTTTTTACTATTTATATTTTTTTACTCATTTTATTTATTTATTTTGTATTTTTTCATAAAAGATTTATGGCTCATTCTCCAAATTTTTTTTTAATTCTTTTTCTCTTCTTTCCTTCAATTTCTATGATCTCAATATTTATTGGAGGGGACATGGACAATTACAAAGATATAGCATAAGTGGAACAAAGTGCCAAAGAGGAATCTTTTTTTTTTTTTTTAAAGAATTATTTATTTTATTTTATTTATCTCCCCCCTTGCTGCTTGTGCTGCTGTGTCCATTCGCTGCATGTCTTCTCTGTGTCTGCTTATCTCCTCCTTGCTGTGAGGTCTTGCCGCATCAGCCCATGGCGCCCCGCGAGCCGGCCTGCCCTCACAAGGAGGCGCCCCGGGGCCTCTCATATGGTAAACGGGTGCTCTATCCATTGCGCCACACCCGCTTCCTGCCGTGAGTTTGCTGCATCAGCCCACCACACTGTTCAGGCCGGCGTGCCCTCACAAGCAGGCCTCGGGACGCGAACCCGGGCCTCCCATATGGTAAACGGGGGCTCTATTCACTGAGCCACACCCGCTTCCCCAAAGAGGAATCTTAACACAAAACAAACCGTAATAAAACCTTAGACCAGAAAGAGAAGTTAACCATCTAAATAAAGCGATGAAGATAAAAAGATGCCTAGACACAAGCAAAAAATTACATTACATACAATGAAACAGGAAGACGTGGACCAGTGTAATGAAAAAAATTAATTGGAGATGGAAATGCATAACACGGAACAAGTAATCAAGGATGTCCAAACAAATATCATGAATCAGCTTAATGAAGTGAAGGAAAAGACAAAAGATATTAAGAATACACTAGTGGATGAATTTGGCACCCTGTCAGTGGGCATTATCTTGGAATATATGATAACCTATCACCCAAAGTATCAGAGTGGAATCATTTAGAATTTTCATACACATGGTCCTTATGCCCATTTTTTCTGAAACTATAATTAGCAATATACCCTTTAAATATATGTCCCAGAGACTTAAATATTCCAGATATTCATAAGCCAGTTGAGCCTTGAATCTCAGCAGAGTTGCAACTATCAGAGTTAACGAGTAACAAAAGAAAGATAATGCCCAATGCCCATCACAATAAACAGAGTATATCTACAATATCAAGTAAGACAGTTCCATCCATCTGTGCCCCTGGGATCTAAGTCCTCTCACAATCAGAAGCAGATGGAAAGCAGATTTTGGAAGCAGCATCTCAAAATCCTCAAGACTGAGGAATGAACAAACATAAGCAGAAATGCAACTATGGTATAATGTAGATTTATTATCATAGCAGTAGAAGAAATTGTAACTTTGATATTAAGAAGTGGTTGCCAGAGCTTCTAAGGGAATGGAGAGGAAAGAATAAGAGTAGCATTAGGCATTTTAAAGGCATTGGAATTGTTTTACATAACATTGCAATGGTGGATACAGGCCATTATACATTTTATCTATACCTATACAATTGTGAAGTATCAATGTTAGACCGTGGCTAGTACCAATACTTAAATATGAGTTCATACATTGTAACAAATGTACCACACTAATGAAAGATGTTGTTAATGGGGAAAATGTAGGAGAAGGAGGGAGGGAGGTATATGGGTATCCTCTATATTTTATGTAACACTTGTGCAATCTAAAGCTTCTTTAACAATAAATATATTAAAAATAAGAAGACATTGGGGTAACATACAGAAGAAATTGTAAATGTACACAGAGAGATAACAGATTTGATTGGATGAATGGCACAATGCAATAAATTAGAAATATGCTTGAAGAACATAACTGCAGATTTGAACAGGCAGGTGAAAGAATTCATGAAGTTGAAGATAGTATGTCTGAGAGCACACAGATGGAACAGATAGTTTAAAAGATAGAAAAAATTCAGCCTGGAGTCAGGGAATTGAATGACAACATGAAGCACACAAGCATATGCATTAAAGGCATCCCAGCGGGAGAAGATAAGCTATAGGGAGCAGAAGGAGTGTTGGAGGAAATAATGGCTGAAAATTTCCCAACTATTTTGAAGGACATGGATGTACATGTCCAGGAAGCACAGTACACTCCAAACAGTATAAATCCTAACAGGCCTACACAAGGTAAATATTTTTCAGTGAATGGAGCATTGTAGAACTGTCATGAGTAGCATGGCTCAAAATAATGAGGACCAGAAATCAGCATTTTGAATTCATAGGATATTACATATTTTTAAGCAACTCACTCCTTGCGTCTTTCTTTGGGGTTTTCCTGCTCTGCTCCCTATTATTTATCGTCATATCTTTGGTCTCTTTTTCTACTTCTTAATTGGTAATTAGGTTTTGTGAATTGAACTTGAACTACTTTCAGACATTTGTATTAATGACTTGGGTTTTATTTAAAATGAACCTTACCTCACATATTTAATATATGTCTTCAGAGGTGATTGTTTCTATGCCTATTTGCAAATGCTCTCCTGCAAACTCATTTACTGAGATGATTTTCTAGGGTTATGTCAATGAAATCAATCACAAGATTTTCACACTTTTCATCTCATTCAATTTTTTTCAGTTCTTTCAAATGTCCTGAATTTTTCATCTCATCCCAGTGTGTATTTCTTAAATTTCCAACTTCATATATTAATTTAAGTAAGTTCAATACCTAGTATAGTCCTTGGTATGGAGCTTATGCTCACTATATATTTGTTGAGTGGCATGACCAGGATGTATAGGTATGAAGTGGTGTCTGTACCACAGAGATACAAACATTGTTTAATAAAAGTTTTCCAAGAAGAAAAGTAGTTTAACTCTATTGAATAATAAAATCCAAGACACTCCCTGTGTGGCAAAATGGTTAAAAAATTTATATATATTGTCTCCTTGAATTCTTGCCGTACCTCTTTTATCTAACAACTTTCATTTTCTTTTTGTTAAACATGAGGGTATATGAGCTTACAGGAACAAGGCACCTAGCTCAAGGTTACAATTTTGATGAAGAGAAAAGGTCAAACTCATGCTATCTAAATTGAAGCCAGTGTCTTAAGCATCATTATATTGACAATGTTTTATAATAAAAACAGTTAAACCTCAAAGAAAACAGGAGTCTTTCTGATTTAAAACTTCCATTTGAAATCTGTTCTTCAACCAAGAAATGTTCTTTCTCTGGAGGTGTCAGTCTTACAAATAGATCAATCATTAGAATAATACCTCTCAGTACAAGCCCTTTCCTTAGACAAGCCACTTTCCATTGGCAGTTCTTCCATTGGCAAGTTTTCTGTTCTACCTCAGCCTCACCAGAACTTGATGTTTTTATTTTACAAACTGGTGGCTGGAAAATATGGTTTCCTTAATTATTTCATTTCTCCTTTTTTGATTATTAGTGAAGAGGGACATATTTTCAGGTTTATGATATTTTTATTAATTCTTTCTACATTGTTGGTGTACAACCCTTAATTATTTTTTGAGAATTTTTTCTCATTGAATTAAAAGACCTATTGGTATATCTACATTGCTATGTGTTGTGCTGTAATGCCTAACATATTCTAAATATAGCCCCTAATTTTTCATTTGCATTTTATTTACTTCATGATGCTTTTGACATGCAAGTTTTTATTGTATTTGTGTCTATCAGTTATGTTCTAAAACCTATTCTTTGGATTTCTTTTCCCTAGGTTTATCTATATATTCTTTTAGAAGTCTTAAGTGATTTGACATCTATCTCCAATTTCAAATAACTACAGTAATTGGTCTTAATATTGGTCTTTTATGTGAGTTATTAGATAAACATGTATTTTCCTAACTTAAATAATTTTAAAGATAGACTCAGGGACATGCTGTTAAGCACTAAATCCAAACACAAAGGAATGCACATATTACAATTCTTTTTTAAAGTTTTAAAAATGCATAAATAGTCTAAGCTGTGAGATGTCTGGATAGTGCTTACCTTGTTGGTACTAGTGTTGCCTGAAACTGGAAGAAAATATGTTTTGTGGGGTGGGACAGCTTGTCATGTCATGAATTTGATTTTAGTCTGGTTCTGGAGTACATTCAGATTTTGAAAATTCATTAAGTTTGTGATATGGTACTTTTTCATACATATGATAAACATCAATAAAATGATTTATGGTACATGTGAGACACTTCGCTTTTACTAAACCCTTAATTCTTCTCTTACTTTTCCTACCTGGGATATGGAATCAGTGTCTGGAGTTGCAGCAGCTATCCTATTACCACGAGGATGCCAACCACACATTGAAGAAGCTGGTGTAAAATGCAAAGGAGAACTTTGTCCTTAATAACAACCTTGAGCTGCTGTGCTAGCTCTGGATACCTAACCTTAGACCTCTGACATATATATTAATAATCCCTTAGTTTCCTTAAGTCACTGTTTTAATTCAGCCACCTATTAGTTCAGTTCAGTGCCATCATTAAGTAGATATTTTATTCATGGCAAATTTTAGAATATTTGCAAAATTCACTAATGAAAAAGCTGCTAGAGTATTGAAATGGTTACATTTCATGTGCACATTATAATAATAAGGCCAAATATATTGCATTTTGCACTTGATGACTAATGCACACAAATAATGTTTTTCAAATCAGAAGACATCCAGAGGAGAGCAATGAAAACAGAAAAAAATCTAAATTCAATGAAGAAACAACCTCACAACAACAAAATATTTTTGTGCATAAGTGAAGAATTAGGAGTCATCATACTTACGTTTGTCTGCAAAAGATGCTGGCAAAGCCATTTCAGCATTGCCTCCTGGTAACCTTGGAATTCCCAGTGACTGGCATCTTTCAAACCCTCACATTCAGTACAAGATCACATACTGCCAAGTGAATGGACCTAATGACTCAAAGCTCTTTCTTCCTTAGAAATCCTTCATCTTCATAATCTATTTGGAGTTCAAAGAGTTACTCCACACAGCAGCACATTCTGAATTCCTGAAATGAAGGCTATAACTTCCCTCTGTGCCCAACAATTCCCAAGACCAGGTTGGAAAACTTAGGAATAGGTTAAAGACAGCAACTTAGTTAAAAGAATAATCACTAACTATACCACGACTTTCACTTATACCAGTTGTTACAAGGGCCCATGTTGACTAGTCCCCTCTTACCTAAACTGGTAAATCACATGTTTCTAAGAGACAAGAAGGTGGGGTTTTCCAATGCCTGTACAATTAGATGTCAGTGATGGATGCTGAGCTAAGCACCCTTGTTATGTGTGTACACCTTGCTGATGTATACAGCAGCAAAATGAATGTCTCCCGCATTTTTAAGATAATGTGATGCTAACAAGCCCCATCATAATTTATGCTCACTACTTAAAGTATTGTCCAGGTTTCAGCAGCCACAGACTCACCTGGGAATGTCCCAGAAATTCACCCTTTAGCACCTGAACCCTGACGTACTGGATCCTTATTTGCATTTTAACAAAATTCCAAGGTGATGTCTTTAGACAGTCAAGTTTTACATCCAATGATCTATTGATCCAGCAGTGAGCAAGGTGAAAATTATTCAGGAGAATAGATGCAAAAAGACATTTTGGAAAGATGAAAATACACTTAGATATGATTATGATGTGGCATTCTAAATGATTTCAACATGTAAAAGACATACAGAACTGCTTGGCTATTAAAATTTCATTGATGAAATTGAAGAAGTAAAATTTCAGTGATGAAGTAAAATTTCATTGATGGGTTATGAGGGCTAAAATACCTAAAAGGTTTTTAGTAAGGGACAATTATACTAGAAAGTGTGAGAAAACCAGAAATAGTGAGGGAGGTGAAATATGTTCCAGAATAGAGAGGAGAAGCTCATTTACTAAGTATGCTGCACCATGTCATTCTCCAGCTGTGGGTGAGGATTCTGCCTTCCATTCTCCATGTACTCTGGATCTATACTATTCTCATTCACAAAATCAATGCCAAATATGCTCTTCCTCACAGCTAGAACCTCCCAATCCCCAGTGTTGTCTTTATTTTGTCCACAATGGCCAGCATGCCCTCTCTTTCCCAAAATACACACACAATCGCTAAGACATGCACCAAGATTTAAAGAAATACTATTGGTGATAACCCTAAAAGGGAAAGTCATCAAATTCTCACCAACAATAAAATGGACAGCTAAAGTGATATATACTATACATGAATGAGTGTGATTGGTCTACAAAACATACCACAATATATATTCAGATTTGGCACAAATTTTCCACATATTGGGGAGTGAATCCTGTCTCCCAAAAAACAAATTTTGTGAGAGGATTCTGGAAAGATGGCGTCAAACTGATTTAGAGATTAATGCTTTCACAAAAACAACGGAGAAAGAGCCAAATACTGCCCTAGGGATCTACTTTGGTGGGCAGTCAGCATACCAGGACACTGCTACACAGCTCCCAGGAGTGTGAAGGACAATGATCCAACAAACATGAGTTACCCAGCCCCCACATAGGCTGGCAAGACTCCACTCACCCACTGCCAAGATATTAAGCTAAGGTAAAACCTATGGCTTACTGCAGTTAACTGAAAGGGGAAAAGACATCATCCTCCATGTCAGCTATTTCAAGGGAAAAGTGAGGGACAGTTGAGGGTCTCTTCTTCTGTCAATTTGGCCTGCAGAGCCTGTTTTGAATCTTTGCTCTGGAGATTCAACACAGGAACACAGAAAAGCCCAGAATGAAACACCTCAATGGAAAGATACATGGCACATTCCACCTGCTAGCTGGTGTGGAAATTGGATGGACTTCAGTTCTCTCAGTACCCTTAACTCTGGGAGAAAATGTGCACCCCACTAGTGAGTCCCTGGTCCCATTTTGATATCTTAAGCTAAGCAAATGTAAAGACTTAGAATAAGTTGAAGCAAATTGGAAAGAGGAACTGTGAAAAAAAAATAGGCAAGAGAAGGCAATTGGCCATCACAGTACATTTACCAATTC
>JAQZBX010078860.1:0-14059 GCA_029593785.1 Cabassous unicinctus
AAAAAAAAAAAAAATGACAGTCACTTTAAAAAATAAAAAATGAATTTTTGTTTTTAATTTAATTTTATAGCTAAAATCTGCCTCAAAACCTGCAAATAGAACCTTGCAGAACAATTGATTGATAGATACAAGCAGGCGGAGAGGTTCCACAAGGGCCCAAGAAGGGACATTGTTCTTCCTTAGATTTCTTTGACTGCTTGCTTGTGTGGTTGTTTGGTTTTTCTCTGTTTATTTGTTGTCTTTTGCTTTTCTTTCCTCTTTCCTCCCCCCTTTCTTTTTTCTTTCTTTCTTTTTTTTAAGTTAGGTACTGCTAGCTTGTCTCTTCTTTGCTGTGCTTCTTCTTCAATGATTTCCAATTCTCTGTCTATATTGATTCTGTATCCCAAGTTATCTCTTTCCATTCCTTCATCTTTCTGTCTTCTGCTTTCTGTTTTGGTTCTTATATGCCATGATTTTTCATTAGCTCACAACATAAGGGTGTCAATTTCTATTCTATCTATCCTATTTTCTTCCATTTTATTAATATAAACTTTTTCCTTTCAGCCCTTTCTTTATTCTTTCTCTCCCTCCTCATCATTCTAGCCTTCTAAATCATTATATATATATATATATTCCTCTGTTTGGTTTCCCAGTCACTTATAGGTATTCCACTTTTTTTCCTATTACTCTACACTGCCGACATAAGCTAAATATTCATTTCACTAAGTCTTATACACCCCCTCTTTTAACTTTTATCAATATTAGTATTCTCCTTCTTCCTTTCTCACATCTTTTGATTCCTCTTGCTCTAATCTTTTGCCTCCAAGGGAATATAGAAAAAAGCAACAAAATAAAATAAGAAGAAAAAGTGTCAAAGAGAAAACTTAACACACACACAGAACCAACAGCTAAATAAAACTCTAGAGCAAAGAGAGAAGCTAATCAACTGAATAAACCCATCAAGATAAAATGATGACTAGAGGGCAACAAAAAAATTACAAACCACACTGAGAAACAGGAAGACATGGACCAGTCCAATGAACAAACAAAAAACCAGTAAGAGATGCAGGTCATTGAACAACTAATCAAAGCTTTCCAAACAAATATCATGGACCAAATTAATGAAGTGAAGGAAGAGATTAAGGATATTAAGAAGACACTGGGAGAGCATACTGAAGAAATTATAAACATACATAAAAAGATAATGGATATCATAGTGATCAATGGCACAATCCAAGAAATCAAAAAGATGTTGGATTCACTTAACAGCATATTTGAACAGGCAGAAGAAAGAATTAGTGATGTGGAAGACAATACATCTGAAATCAAACAGATAGTAGAACAGATAGACAAAAAGATAGAAAAAAATCCAGCAGGGACTCAGGGATTTAACCGACAACACAAAATGCACAAACATAAGCATTATGGGGATCCCAGAAGGAGAAGAGAAGGGAAAGGGAACAGAAAGAGTGTTGAAGGAAATAATGGCTGAAAACTTCCCAACCCTATTGAGAGAGATGGGTGTGCTTGTCCAGAAAGCACAGCACACCTCAAATAGTATAAATCCTAACAGGCCAACTCCAAGACATATACTTGTCAGAATGTCCAATGCTCAAGACAAAGAGAAAATACTCAAGGCAGCAAAAGAAAAGAGAACTATCACACACCAGGGAAGCACAATAAGATTAAGTGCTGATTTCTCATCTGAAACCATGGAGGCAAGAAGACAGTTGCATGACATAGTCAAAGAACTAAAAGAAAAAAATTTCCAGCCATGAATTCTCTATCCAGCAAAACTGTCTTTTAAAAATGATGGAGAGTTCAAAATATTCACAGATAAACAGAAATCAAGAAAGTATGCCAATAAGAAACCTGCACTTCAAGAAATACTAAAGAAAGTTCTATAAGTTCAAAGGAAAACACAAGGGAGAAAGAGTTGGACAAGAGTTTAAAAACAACCAAAAAGACAGAACCAGAAACAAAACAACATATGACATACCTTAACCCAAAGAAAATATGGCTGAAGTAAGAAATTCGTTTCAAGTAATAACATTGAATGTTAATGGATTAAATTCACCACTCAAGAGACACAGATTGGCAGAATGGATAAGGAAATACGATCCATCTATATGCTGTCTACAAGAAACCCACCTTCAACCCAGGGATTCAATGAGGCTGAAAGTGAATGGTTGGAAAAAAGTTTTACAAGCTAACAATAACCAAAAAAGGGCAAGAGTAGCTATTCTAATATGAGACAAAATATATTTTAAATGCAAAACTATTGTAAGACACAAAGATGGACACTATATATTAGTAAAAGCTGTAATCTCTGAAGAAGAGAGAACAATCATAAACATTTATGCACCTAATCAGGGTGCCTCAAAATACACGAGGCAAACTCTGGAAAAAATAAGTGGAGAAATAAATGCCTCTACGATTATAGTGGGGGTTTTAATATGCTATTATCATCATTAGACAGAACATCTAGACAGAGAATCAATAAAGAAACAAAGACTCTGAACAATACATTAGAGCACCTGGACTTAATAGACATATACAGAACACTGCACGCAAATACAGCAGGATTTACATTTTTCTCAAGGGCACATGGATCATACTCCAAGATAGACCACATGCTAGGCCAGAGAACAACTCTCAATGAATTCAGAAAATTGACATTATAAAAAGTAATGTCTCTGATCACAATGGAATGAAATTGGAAATCACTAAGGGCAAGAGAATCAGATTAGGCACAAAGATATGGAAGTTAAACAACACACACTTAGACAAACAGTGGGTCAAGGAGGAAATCTCAAAAGAAATCAGTAACTACCTTGAAACTAATGAAAATGACAACACAACATATCAAAACCTATGGGATGCAGCAAAAGCAGTACTGAGAGAGAAGTTCATAGCCATAAATACATATATTAAAAAAGAAGAAAGAGCTAAAATTGAAGACCTAACTACACACTTGGAGGCATTGGAAAAACAACAACAAACTAAACCTAAAGGAAGTACAAAGAAGAAAATAACAAAGATTAGAGCAGAACTAAATGAAATAGAGAATAAGAAAGCACTAGAAAAAATAAAAAAAACCAAAAGCGGGTTCTTCAAGAAGATGAATAAAATTGACAAACCCTTAGCCAGACTAACAAAGAAAAGAAGAAGAGATGCAAATACGCAAAATAAGGAATGAGAAAGGGGATTTCACTACTGACCACACAGAAATAAAAAAATATCATAAGAGGATACTTTAAAAATTATATGCCAACAAGAATGATAATTTAGAGGAAATGGACAAGTTTCTAGAAATTCACAAACAGCCTACATTGATGAAAGAAGAAATTGATGAACTCAACAGTCCAATTACAAGTAAAGAGATAGAGTCAGTCATCAAAAACCTCCCAACTTAGAAGAGTCCAGGACCAGATGGCTTCACAGCTGAATTCTACCAAACATTCTAGAAAGTGCTAACACCAATTCTGCTTAAGCTCTTCCAAAAAATAAAAGTAGAAGGAATATTGCCTAACTCATCCTACAATGCCAACATTACCCTAATACCAAAACCAAACAAAGATACCACAAGAAAGGAAAATTACAGACCAATTCCTCAAATGAACCTAGATGCTAAAATCCTCAACAAAATACTTGCTAATTGCATTCAACAACATATCAAAAGGATTATACACCATGAGCAAGTGGGTTTCATCCTGGGTATGCAAGGATGGTTCAATATAAGAAAATCAATCAATGTAATAAACCACATAAACAGATTGAAAGTGAAAAATCACATTATCATCTCTATAGATGCAGGAAAAGCATTCAACAAAAAACAGTACCCTTTCCTGAAAAAACACTGCAAAAGATAGGAATAGAAGGAAACTTTCTGAATATGATAAAGGGTATATTTGAAAAACCCAAAGCTAACATCATCTTTAATGGTGAAATCCTAAAAGCCTTCCCTCTGAGATCGGGAATGAGACAAGGATGCCCACTATCACCACTACTATTTAACATTGTCTTAGAAGTACTTGCTTGAGCACCGAGGCAAGAAAAAAACATAAAAGGCATTCAGATTGGAAAAGAAGAAGTAAAAATTTCATTATTTGTAGATGACACGATCCTATAGGTAGAAAGGCCTGAGAAATCTACAACAAAGCTTCTAGAACTTAGAAAGGAGTTCAGTAATGTTGCAGGCTATAAGATCAATGCTCAAAAATCAGTGGCATTTCTGTACACCAAAGATGAGCAATCTGAGGAGGAAATCAAGAAAAAAATACCATTTACAATAGTAACTAAAAGAATCAAATGCCTAGGAATAAATTTAACTAAAGATGTAAAGGACTTATATACAGAAAACTACACAACACTGTTAAAGGAAATCAAGAAGACTTAAATAAATGGAAGAATATTCCCTGTTTATGGATAGGAAGACTAAAGATCATCAAGATGTCTATCCTACCCAAACTAATCTACAGATTTAATGCAATCCCAATAAAAACCAACACTGTATTTTTTAATGAACTGGTAAAACTAACTACAAAATATATTTGGAAAGTTAAGAGGCCCCGAATTGACAAAGACATATTGAAAAAGAAAAATGAAGTTGGAGGTATCACATTACCTGACTTTAAAACATACTACAAAGCTACAGTGCTCAAAACTGCATGGTATTGTCACAAGGATAGACATACTGACCAATGGAACTGATTTGAGAGTTCTGATATAGATCCTCACATATACAATTATCTGATATCAACAAGGCCACCAAGCCCACTCAGTTGAGAGACAATGGCCTCTTTAACAAGAGGTGCTTGGAGAACTGGGTATCCATGTCCAAAAGAATGAGAGAGGAATACCATCTCACACCTTATATAAAAATTAACTCAAGATGGATCAAAGATTTAAATATAAGAACCAAACCATAAAGACCTTGGAAGATAATGTAGGGAAGCATCTACAGGACCTTGTAATAGGAAATGGTTTCATGAACTTCACAGCAAAAGCACGAGCAGCAAGAGAAAAAATAGACAAATGGGATCTCCTCAAAATTAAAAACTTCTGCACCTCAAAGGACATCATTAAGAAAAAGTCTACCCAATGGGAGAAAATATTTGGCAACCATATATCTGAGAGGAGCCTAATATCCTGCATATATAAAGAAATCCTACACCTCAAAAATAAAATGACAAACAACCCATTTAAAAAATGGGCAAGTAACCTGAAAAGACACTTCTCCAAAGAAGAAATACAAATGGCTAAAATCACATGAAAAAAATGCTCAACATCGCTAGCTATTAGGGAACTCCAAATCAAAACTACAATGAGATACCATCTTACACACATCAGAATGGCAGCTGTCAAAAAAACAGCAGACTGTAAGTGTTGGAGAGGATGTGGAGGAATAGGAACCGTCATCCACTTCTGGTGGGATTGTGGAATTGCCCAGCCACAGTGGAGGACAGTTTGGCGGTTCCTCAGTAAACTAACAATAGATCTTCTATATGATCCACTGATTCCACTGCTGGGTATATATCCAGAAGAATTGAAGGCAAAGACATGAACAGATAGATGCACACCAATGTTCATAGCAGCATTGTTCACAATTGCCAAAAGCTGGAATCAGCCCCAGTGCCCATTAACAGATGAATGGATAAGCAAAATGTGGTACATACATACAATGGAATATTACTCAGCTGTTAGAAAGAATAAAGTGCTAACACACAGAATAACTTGGATGAATCTTGAAGACATTATGATGAGTGAAGCAAGCCAGGTATTGAAGGATGAACAGTATATGACCTCACTGATTTGAATTGAGGAAAGTGAGCAGTCTCTGAGAACCATTGTCTGAAAGATAGGTTAACAAGTGAGAGAAAGAGAAGAGAAGGTTGTGAGCCATCACGCATATGGACATAATCGATGGTAAAGTGATAGAGTACAGTTGCATATTGAAGGATAGGACAGGTGGGTAGTGATATTAATGGGTTTGGTGGTGCAGGGTTGACAGGTGGGTAGATTAGGTAGGGTGGGTTAGAATACTCAGGATACTCGGGGGAGAGTTGGGAAGGGGACTAACTGAACATGGGATTTGTGGGTATGATGTTGAAAGTGCAGGGGTGGAATGCTCTTATGGCAGTATGACAAGGTAGTGTTACTGGTTTACGGTGTAGGTCGGGAGGCACTCATGATGGGGTGTATAGGATAATCTGCAATGTCAAGATCTCTTGTAGCATGCAACTATGAATCTTGTCATCCAATGAGTCAAGACAGGGGAGTGTCATGAGCCCCAGGCGGATGGGGGTAAGGAAAAGAAAACATCAAACAGGGGGTATTTAGTGGTCATGGGAAATGCTTTTCATTACCTTACAGTAATGGACACAGGACATGGTAAATATCATCAAAAATTATTAAACTGTACCATCTAAATTGTAAACTATACTGTAAACCATTGACAATGTTTAGTAGCTATGCTTCACTATCTGTATAACAGTTATAACAATGCTACCATCCACATAAAACAGGTTTAATATGGGGCAAGGGAAGGGGAAGGAGGTTGGGTATATGGGAGTCTCTAGTATTCTGTGTGTGACTTTGCTGTGACCTAAAACTTCTTTGAAGATGAAATGAAAATTCGGGAGACCCTGGGAAGTGAGAGGGGCAGGTGCCTGATAATGCAAACTGGACACCTAATAATGCACTGATAAAAGGAAAAATGTTAAAAAAATTTTTTTAACAATTTTTCATTTTTTTCCCATTTTTGAATATCCCAATCCTTTAATTTTATTTTATTTCTAAAATGATTTTGTTTAAGTTTCCATGTATTTTGTCTCTTATATTTAAACTTACCTTTATTATTTCATTTTCCTATTAATTGTATTTGGCTATTATATGGGCTTCATCTTCAGTGAAGGTTTGGATCACAGAAGGGTTATAGAGGGGCCAGAAGAGGATCATTGGGGGGAGGCGTCTGGAATGGGGGTTTCATGGGAGGAAGTTCACCTGAATACACTTGAAAGAGATATAAAATTGTTCAAATGATCAAGGGGGGGGCATGGTCACAATAAGTAGACAATCACTCAGTAAATGAGGGAATACTGAATTCCCATCCTGGAGAGTTCTTCCACATTCTCCAAGGGAGCAGAAACAGCCCACACCCCGAGTGTAGGGGCAGTGTTTGGCAAAGTAGGAGGGTCCACTGATGGGTTCTTGTTATTGATTACTAGCCTTACGAGTCTTTGCTCTTGTAATTGAAACTTAGCCTACTGTTATGGGGTGCCTAAGGTTTGGCATGTGAGAGCATCCTTGTTACTCAAATGTGGCTTCTCTATAAGCCAAACTCAGCATATGAATGCATTACATTCCCCCTAGTGTGGGAAATGACTCCTGGGGATGAGCCTCCCTGGCAATGAGGGATTAATACCAAGTGCGAACTGGCAATACAAATGGAAAAAGACCTTGAATAAAAGGGGGAAAAGGTAAAGACACATGAGTTCATGTGGCTAAGAGACTTCAAAGAGAGTCGGGAGGTCATCCCAGAGGTAACCCTTATGCAAACCTCAGTAGGATCTCATAGAACACCAAAGTGGATATCACCCCACACAGAGGGGCTTCTGAGGGTTCTGGAGACACCCAGGTCCTATATAAGGGGGTATAGCTCCAGAGATTGATGCCTTACCAGTGAGCTCTACTTTGGAATCTGTGCTCCTGAGAGTGACCTAGTTGGACTCAAATAAGTCCTCCCTGCACATGATCCATCAGTCCCTTCTATTTACATCTAAATGAGATGCTGGAGTTTGTAGGTGTACTTCCAGAGACTGGAGCCTCTGGCCTGCCCATGTGCCAGCTGTGCCTGGAATCTCGGTGGAGCTGCAACTCCTACTCTACAGCTCAATAGACTCACCCAAGTCACCTGGTGAGGAGACGATGACGGACAACGGACATCCCAGGGAATGGAGAGAGCCTGCAGCTGCAGGCAAGATAATCCCATCCACCATATCCATGGGATATAAGGCCCCTCTCACTTGGAGGTGGAGTGGACATCACCATCCAAAACTCCTCAGGATTGGGGGAAGAGCTATGGACTAGAGTGAACTTAATGGTATTCTGTTGTAGACATATTGTGATTCAAGCAATGGAAGAAATTACAACAGTGAGGTGGAGCCAGTGGCCACTGGGTGCTTTTTGGGCAGGGAAGGGAAAAGCAGTTGTAATAAAGGTGCTTTTTCAGGACTTGGGAATTATCCTGAGTGACATTACGACGACAGATATAGGCCACTTTACATCAGCATATAATATGCAGAACTGTGTGGAAGAGAGTGTGGTCTACAATGTGAACTACAGTCCATGCTTAGTGGCAAAGCCCCCGGATGTGTATGTCCATTGCAGGTGATGTGCCACACTAATGAAAGATGATTATGTGGGATGTTATGGGGGGTGTAGGAGGTGGGGAACATGGGAATCACTGTAATTTTTGTGTAATATTTATGTAATCTAAGCATCTTTTAAATATATACATGTATAAAAGGAACCTTTTTAAGAAAAATAAGAGATCTGAGAAAAGGTAATACAAAAAGAATATCTGTAAGTTCCCTGTCCTAAAGTATCAGCTGGAGATCTGATAACCCAGTGGATCACTTCTTTAAGAAGTGGTTCCTACCACTTCTTCTTGAACCAGATACCTTGTATATTCAAGCCTGGAACTTGTCCACTGAACCAAACTTTCTCCTTGGGCCAGTTAGGTTTTCATAAAGCTATCCACCCTCTTTCCCTTGGGCAGGTTCAAATCTTTGCAGTTGGCCAGATTCCTGCTGATTAGATGCCTGTTTTTCCCCACCCCCTTTCTATTTCAATTCCTTTCTCTCCCAGGGTAGCTGGGCTTGACAACCTGTGTAAGTGGGTCCCCCACTCCTCTCCTGGTCAGGTCGAGGTCCCTTCCAAGATTCAGAGGGGAGTGTGGTAATGGAAATCACCACAAAGATTTCCCTCTTGATCCTCTTCCAGAACCCTTTTTCTCCCAGGGGAGGGGACCCTAAATAAGCCCTTGAATGCTTATTTAGGATTCTTACCACCTTCCTTCCTTAGTGGAGTTGGAATTTTGATAGGTTTCAGTGCTGGACTAGTCAATTGCCTGTCTCTGCCCTTTCCTTGCCCCAGTTCCTCTCTCCCAGGGTGGTTGGATGCTTCAGGCTGCCTGAGCAATTACCCTCTCCTCTTTTCCTGGGGCCATGTCAGTGCTTGCTGGTATGCTCCCCAAAGATCAAATGGAGCCCAGGCAACCAAACCCACAGAAAGAAGCCCTTTTCCACCCTTCACCAGAGCCCTCTTCCTCCCAGAGGATGATCCATCCCACTCAGTGACTGGTGTTAGTCAGGGGTTCATGGAATCTTTTGGCTTTGAGGGTGGAGCTTAGTCACCCACCATTGTCAGCCACAGGTTTAGAAACTCTCATTTTTCCCTTGGGCTGTTTGTCTCTTTGTCTAGTTCCCTCCAGATCAATGGCCTGAAGTCTCCTGCTTTGTGGGTTCCCCAAATAGCTCACTCAAGTAGGATTTTGCCCCTTCTCAGTTGTTTTTTGTGAGAGATCTGGGGAGTGCTCATCACATAAGATTCCATTTTGCCAGAACCCCAAGGTCAGTGAAGGTGTACAATTAATATGGTCAAAAATAGTAGCTATGAGCTTAACCCTTCTTCTTCTCCTCTGATTTCATCTTTGCAGAACTTAGTTTGCTGGTGGACTCTGACAATATCACCCCTGTCCCCACCTCTTTTTGTCTATTTCTAAGATAAACCCTTGAAGTACACTAGTTAGAGAATCAATAGATGGGTCTGGAACATGGCAGAAAAACCAACGCCATTAAAAATGTGTCCTTTGTTACTCCCAAGATGGCTGCTGGAAGAACCTGTGAAATTCCCCCATTTGGAATTAGATTTCCTCCAGAAGCCAGGAGAAGGCCTGGATATTCTCCATGGGACTTATTAGGCATTTCTTGGGAATTGATGGGGAGGATAGGGTAATTAATCAAAGCACCAGTTGGAACTACTCCTCTATCTTTAGCAAATGTGCAGAATAATAAATGGCTCAAAAATCAAGCACAAATCCTGAACCAGTCCTCTCTTTCCTTTTGACCCCTGCTCTTGCCTTACCCTGCATAATCCTGGCCTTTTTCACCCCATTGCCTCCTGGTTCAATACACAAGTAAACATGGGGATTTATAATCTATAATGGGAAATTGTAATTTGTAAATTGGCCCTCTTTATCACTCTTCAGCTTCCTCCTCTCTACCTAGGACCCATGACCCGTTATTTTCTTGAATTTCTCTTCTCACCAATCCTTAATAAATTACTGGCCTAACAAACCTGGCTTGCCCTTGAAATTCATTTTTGGTAGCTTAGCCAAGAACCTAGAGATAATTTGGCTGCACCTTGCCTCCTTTGTTCAAGGAGGCAGATGTGAGAATTTATCTTTTCAATTCTGGTGACTTAATAAATTTTTCCCTTTATTTTCAGTATTGGTGTAGATTGGAATTCTCTGTGCTGTTTAAGGACCTAGAGAAGCCATGGGACTCCCTTTCAAAAGGACAAATATAACATCATGGAAATACCTCAGTGTTTTGAAACAATTTTAAAAAAATCATAGCATCAAAATCTAAAATATAGAGAACTGGATAAAGATAGGAAATGGGAAATCAAGCCTTAAAATATAAAGGGTTCCTATTTGGAATGATAGAAATTTTGTTAATGGATGGTCGTGATGGTAGTACAACATTGTGAATACAATTTACAAAACTGAATTATGCATCTGAAGTGATTAAAAGGGGAAATGTTACACTGTATATCTGATAATAGAATAAGCATTTTTTAAAATATATGAAACACACTACACAAACAGTGAATCCTAAGTTAAATCATGGACTTTAATTAATGTACAGTTATAAAAATGGGCTTGCCTTACTTGAAACAAATGTTCCACTCCAATGAAAGTTGTTGGTGTGGTGGTATATAGAAATCCATTATTTTATTCACAATGGTTCTCTAAACCCACAACTTCTCTAATAAAAAAACATATGCATTGAGGAAAAATAACAATGAGGGTTGTGGAGAAGTGAATTGGGTAGTGTAGTGTGATGGCTATTCTCATGTGTCCACTTGGCCAGGTAATGGTGCCTGGTTGTTTGGTTAAACAAGCCTTGGCCTAATTGATCCTGTGTGAACATTTTGTGGACTAAAGTCATAAGTAAACTGATTGTATCTACGGTTGATTACATATATAATCCATTGAGGAGATTGCCTTCAGCAACAAGAGAAGTCTCATCTAATCTGTTGAAGACCTTAAAAGGAGAAGTGATTATTTCAGCAGTCAGAAGAGAGAAATTTAATCTCTGCTTCAGCCAGCCAGCTTCTGCTGGAGAATTCATTGAAAACCTTCATCAGAGTTCCCAGCAGGCAGACTGCCCTATGGAATTTGGACTTGTGCATCCCCGTAGTCATGTGAGACAATTTTACAAAATCTCATATTTGCAGATCTCTCATGTCAGTTCTGTTTCTCTGAGAATCCTGACTAATACAGGAGGAGATTCATCAATTTACTGAGGATGAAACCTATACTTTAGGACAACTAGTTTTCAGCAGACAAAGAGTAATGCAACTTAGAGGAGCTCTCCTGGGGTTAGCACAAATATCAAGCTCTAATTTCAGAAACTATTCTGTTGATAAACAATCTGATTAGGTTAGTTTGTAGAGGAATGTATGTCCTATGACTTTGTTGTAAATAAATCAGCAATTTGCACCAGTCAGTGAAGTTTAACATCTGTGTATAGGCAGGAAAAGAGTGACAAGGATCCCTACAAGTACCACTGCCATTCTGGGGTGGCTCTTTTTCATATCCAAAGCTGCACCTCCTTGAGGAGCAACATCAGAGACTTAACACTTGGTGAGGATGGAGATGTCACTAAAGTAATCCTTCAGGTCAATAAACAAATATATAAGTACATAATGGGGTTGTAAGGACATGAAACTCCCACTTCCTCCTCTCACTAGTGATTTGTGTAGATTGCTGGAAATGGTGGGTTGGAATTGGCCCGGAGTCCATCCTAGAAAGTTCTGCTACAGCATACACAGGCCCTTAGGTGTAATAATCATTATCCTGCATCTGTGCTGCCCCTCACTCTTGCATGCATGTGGGCACTCACTGTTGCATACCTGTGGCCTCTCACTGCTGTGTATGTGCTGCCCCTCACTGTTAATCATTGACTAGTCTATGTGCACCCTCAAGCTACTCTATGCATTTGTTAATCCCTATCTTTGTGCTGTCTAGCCCTATATAATCTTCATCTTCCTATTGTACAGTACAGTAACTACACCCAACCAGCCATCACCTGGACTGGATATGTGAGTAATAATTGTTGTGACTGTTGATGGCCTCTCCATGAGGTTTCTTTGGAATATCAAAGTATTCAGTTGGCCTTCCAGGGCTTGACATTCCTATATTACATTTGGCATAGTCAGCAAGAAATTCTAGAGAATCCCATTGGAGATAAGGTGTTTGAAAGCATGTCAGCCATTCCAGAAACTGTGGGTGAGACCCTACAGTACATGGGGGTGTCTGTGGGGCAAATCCTGGGAAGACAGTAATATTGATACAGTATGAGCTTACCCAGCTGGTAAACTCTTGGGGGGGGGATCATGAAGGAGTTGGGAGATACCCCATACAATCCTGCTGGATTAGTACAGTTAGAAAACAGAGTAGATGGAAATCTTAAGAAAGAGCAATGTGCAGTGTCTGCAGCCATTGCATGGCCCTTCCTCCTTGCCTTACATGATAACACTATCAAGCAGTTAGTAGCCAAAGCAAGGGCAAGGTTTCTAGAGGAGGAGGTGAGGTTGGAATTGGATCTCTGACTAATACATTAGATGAGAAGGAAGTGAGAGAAATAGAAGAGGTGGTCTCTTCTCAAATTGAATTCCTGTTTAAGCCCTATCTTCCCCCCTCCCACATTCCTATTTGAGCCTTAGTGATAACTAGTTAAGACCCATATTAGTGCACAGTCACTCCATGATTGGGTTGGTTTTTGCACTTAAGATTGTAAGCTCATAGTCCCCAGCCAATGGGGAAACTGCTGAGATAGGGAGGGAGGGGAATGGGACATTGTTTCAGAGTATCTATATAATCTTTGTTCTTGCACTAACCCTGCTCCCATTAACCTGGGTGTGTGCCCTTTCTCATGAGAAAGAAATAAATTATTGCTGCCCCTGATCCTACTCTCTGTCTTCAAAACTTTCACTTTGAGTAAGTGGTCAGCGTCCCACTGAGAAGATTTAACTAAAAGAGTAGAAGAAGCAGAAGAACAGGTGCAGATAATGGCCTGTTGATATGCTCTAGTTAAAGGATAAAAGAATTAGAACTAAAAGGAATTTACAGACTTCTACCTCTGCCTTAGTGAAAGTTCTCTCTGAGCAACTATTTAAAAGTGATAGTGATTCAGATGTAGAAACTATAGTAGAATCTTTAATCATGTTAAACTGCTTGTGCAAAGGAAGGCTACATCACAGATACAATATCCTGCACAATCAGAAGCGCTAAATAAGGCACTTATCAGTAAAGCCATGCTTGTAAGAAAACATTCCTCTAAAGAGTTAACTAAGATAAATAAAACATTCCAGTAGCAACCCTGCAAACCAGCTGAAACCTGAAAGATGTGGCTATAAAGTTGTGGGTGCTGATAGAATTAAACTACTGGAATAGTAGAAAAATTTACCAACATTAACATTCTCTGTTTTGTTTCCATGATAATTCTAATAAGTCCTGGATAGCCACATTGACAAAATTAGTGCTGTTAAATTTTAGTAACTTTTGAATCAGACAACACTATGAGAAAAAGTAGAAAAATATGAGCAGCTTTTGTAAGCCTAAAGTTAAAAATATAGTACAAAACTGAAAGTTCATAATACTTATGTATTTTTTTCTCTTAACTTTATTTGTACATTTAATAATCAAAAATATAAACAATTAAAAACTAAAAAGTAAACACAGATGAATAAATATATACATTTCTCCATTAAATGTAATGGATACATA